>MUGJ01000002.1:85065-114156 GCA_008931945.1 Penicillium sp. BW_162_3FA
ATTTAGAACCACTCTCACTTTACAAGTACAAACAAATTAACTGTGGAGTTGAAGATAACGCCGGTTTAAGGGTTTAAGAAAGGGATATAATTGGATCTTTATAGGGTTTAGGATTAATAGCTGGTCGTACTATTATAAAGTTGATTAATTATATAGTCGAAGGTTATATGTAGAAAAGTCTAGGAAAGTCTGTTATATAGAATATACTTTTTTACCGCCCTCGTATATATCTAAAAAGATACCTAAAAGGAATTTAAAAAGATAGCTCAAAAGACATCTCAAAAGACATCTAGAATGAATATAAGAAGGCTGTATAAGCGGCTGATCGCAATTCTTGTCTTGTATATGCATCCGGCGATGAATGAAGCGGCGAGGTAATATCCAATGAGAGAGTTATGAACCGGTGGCATACTTAGTCGCCTGTATACATGTACCTAGTAATTATCCGAAAGTAGAACAACACTGAACCAAAATAGGCAATGTCGTCTTAAGCACGGCCTTGTTCCAAGTTTAAGTTTACCTGCTGGGGTTTATACTCAGTTATATCAGGAAGTTGGTATCATTAAATGAGTAGATCATGGCACACTACAAGATATACCCTACTAATGACTGAGTCTTTTTGGGACTTCAGTAATTCTCAAGTCATTTAGCAATATAAGATACCGTATTTTGATAGGAATTCATTGTTCGCGGTTGTTTATATACCAAGAACCACTATCTCCAGGCTTTAATTTGCCTTACTGTTGACCAGAGACTGGTGCTCCGGAACAGGCGACAGGAGCGGCTCGCCAACAATCGCACGCCGCACGTTCTCCATTGCCCATTTTTCCATCTTACCCAGTGTCTCCGTGGTATGAGTCCCCATGTGTGGAACCATCAGAGCTCGCTCTTGCTTCATGAGTTTCTCATTGATTTCGGGCTCCCGCTCATAAACGTCCAAGCCCACGGCGGCAATATGGTTGCTTTCCAGCGCATCGGCCATGGCAGCCTCGTCAATGATGGCACCTCGTGCTGTGTTGATGAGAACAACACCAGGCTTCATCAGAGCGATCTCCGCTGCACCAATCAAGTGCTTCGTGTGAGCGTTCAGAGGTACATTAACGCTGATGATGTCGCTCTCCGCAAGCAACTTCCTGAATGAAACATACTCAGCCCCAGCACTCTGTTCAAACTGAAGAGGGTTACGGTTGTGGTAGACGGTCTTGAGACCGAAGGAATCGCATCGGTATTTGATAGCACGGCCGATGCGCCCCATGCCAAGAATACCCAGGGTCTTGCCCTGGGGATCGTGGCCGAATTCAACCCCCTTCTTGAAATTCCCTGCACGCAGAGAGGAGATAGATGGATTTAGGTGTCGCAAGGCACCTAACATGAGGAATATGGCCAATTCGGCGGTCGCATCGGTGACAGGGTCCGGAGCGTTGGTGACTATAATGCCTCTTTTGGCGCACGCACTTGTATCGATCGGGTCATATCCTATGTGAGGACAAGTAAGCGGAAGCCTCCAAGTCTGTAGGAGATGCGTTTACATACCGGCACCATTATGACATATATATTTGCAGCTTGACGGCAAACGCTCGATTAACTCGGCATCAAATTTGCCGGCTACCTGCATTAGAACCGTGTTAACGTTGACCGTGATATCCTTCAGCTAACATCTCAACTAGAGAGGGACAAGACTGTTGAGAGATAGGACTTCAATACTCACAGTGCCGCTAGCAGATGTCCGGTAAACAGCAAAGATATTCTTGTACTTGTCTGTGATATCCTTGAAAAACTCCTCCCTGCTTTTGCTTGTGATAACCTCCGTGTGCGCGACCTCTTGCAGCTTCTGGAAGAAGGGCAATGCATGTTGCACTGGGTTGAAGAAGAGAACGAAGGGCTTAGGCGACGACATCTGTTCCGATCTGATGTCGATAATATGTGGCTGTTGCTATTTGGTGTCCAGGGTCCGATCTCAGTTTAAGTGGTTTTTATTGTAGGTGGTTTTCTGATCTGAACATCGATTTTCCTGCAAATATTTCAAGGTAATAAATCAGAACTAGATTTCCTTCAGCCTGAAACTCTCCTGCCAAAGTCAAAGTTAGAGCGATAGGTTGTGGCAAGGTAGAAGGCTTCGGCATATCTTTCTAGCGGTCTTTCATTGTTTTGAATCCACCTTGATTAAACTCAGTTTTTGGGTTTAGGCTATATCTCGTCTCGATTCATCGATATATCCATCATTTACTTATCGTCACACACACCTTACTTCGTGTGATATAAAAACTGGAAGCGATGTTATGGGTGTGTAGGTTTACCTCTGAATACAAAATTCTACTGAACTGGTATTCGCTGCTTTTTTTTCACTCAATTTGTGTAAACTCTGCCTGCATTTGGCATTTCAAGTGAACATTTGAAGAGTTCTAGCGTTTAGTCTCGTAAAAAGATACTATATTCCGTACTATCCATACATTCAATTGTTGTGTAATCAAGAAGCTTTGGAGCCTGAGGCACTTTACTTTATATCTATGGATAATGCGGTCACTATGAAATAAATTCGGCTCGGCCTAAGCCAGACTGAATTTCTTCATCGACTTGACCACAAAGCAAAAAGATATTGCATATCACTCGGGTTCAGGATGTCAGAGACTACACCCGCGGCTAATGTCAAAACTCGATTTCTGGTTTTTTCCGACACGCACGGGCTTGATAGTCCACCAGACTTTGTCTCAAGCCAGTATGCGGATGTCGCGATTCACTGTGGAGACCTCGCTACAGAATCACAAATCGACGAGTACAAAGCCTCGATTCGCTTCTTACGAGCTGTCAATTCTCCTCTTAAACTTGTGATCGCCGGCAACCATGACTTCACGATGGACATCCCAATTTTCCAGAGAAAGGCAACAGAAGCCCAACCCTTGGATCCTCAACTAATTCAGAAATTTTATGGCAACTACGGAGAAGTTCGCGAGTTATTTGCTAAGGAGAAAGAAGCGGGTATCACTTTCCTAGATGAAGGTATCCACTCATTTCGCTTACAAAATGGTGCTATATTGAATGTTTATGCTAGCCCATATACTCCGTCGTGCGGCGATTGGGGCTTTCAGTATCATCGGGATCTCGGGCATGACTTTAGAATTGGGAATGTCGACATCGTGATGACACATGGGCCGCCAAAGGGTATCATGGACCGCACACACTCTGGCCAGCGTGCCGGCTGCCAACGTCTTTTCAAGGCTATAGCTCACGCCCAGGATCGACCCCTGATGCATTGTTTTGGCCATATCCATGAAGGATGGGGTGGCAAGCTTGTCCGGTGGCGCGAGAGAATTAGCTCAGAGCCTTCTCACTTGACTGATATCGATAACGAACAGTCTGTTCTCATATCCACACTATCCATGATCAAGCGTAAAGGGGATCCCATGGATTGCTTTCCCACAAGTCACTGCTCTGAGGATCCACATCCGCTAAAACGAGGCTCTGAGACACTTTTTATCAACGCCGCCATGGAGGGCTCCCAGGATCTTTTGATACAACCACCGTGGGTTGTCGATATCGAGCTTCCAGCAGCAGTCTAAGAAGTCAGACAAGGTTTACCTTTCGATTTTGGCATTCAATGGTTCTGATAGATCACAGCAGGATTGCATCAAGGAATACGAGGTAACACCTCCTGCGAGTTGTGCATCACTTATATCCAAACAGAATTCGATACTGAGCCTGGGAAATAAAGTTGGCTGTTGATTGCTGTGTTGACATTATAAGCTAAGCGAGTTCAATTGCAATCACGAATGAGCCTAGACTGGAATTGACTGTCGAAATCTCACACAGCTTTATCGGCAGTCTCTTCTCTTCATCTCTTCTCCTTCTTTCCGGTCCACTACCTTGAGGTAGGGGTACATCTCCATGGCCCCCTGTCCCCTGTCACATCCCTCAGGAATTAAGATGATTCTCCAAAGTTGAAAGGTCTCCCATTCCTATGCATTGTGCGACATGCGATGTACGATGTACAACATAAACAACGCGTGAGACCCCTGCCCCCGCCCTCCAAACGCCTGGACATCATCCACTCCTCCGGAGATCTCCCATTCTCGGACCTAATATTGTACGTTGCACGCATTGTTCACACCACTGGCCATGTTGTTCTCTATGAAACCCCCACAAAGCTACCGTCGGCTTTTTCTCTTCCTCCTCGCAAATAATTTCGCAACGTCGACGACCCGATACATCGTACCGATCCCCGAATCAATGGTTATGCTAGAAACTCGCCGAGAACTCAATGAAATGGCTGAACAATACCCAATGAGTACCGTTGGCACTAGGAACGGCGGCTGGTATATGCTCGATCATGATGGTACTGTGCTGGCTGTTGCCTCGGATTCCATGTGTGCAGAACTGGATGCCTCGGTCGAGGAAGCAATACGGCTGTATGGCCTCCTTCCAGAGCTTGATAGCGAAGTCAGCGAGACTGTTGCACGCCAAAGTGGACAGCAACCAGGGTCTGAACTATCAAACAGCTGCTCGCACCCACGTTGTTTTGCATCGTCCGCATGTTGGACACACAGTGGTTGCTACGTGTGCGAATGGAACCTTAATATTTGTATTTGAGTGGGCTTGGGGTAGAGAAGACCCCGTATTTCCCTGGTTGCTGCAAATCAGATATTCAACGCTGACAGGATTTTGGTACCCTGTATCAACTACACCCGTGTCTGGTGCCTTTGTGCTTTTCTCGTGTGACGGACACAAGTTCACTTCGTCATCGTATTTATCCATTGCTGTTTACATTAGTCTAGTGCAATCAAGTGGATATTTCATAACTCCTCACCTGTATGAACGGTAAAACCGGCTGATTCCAGATACATATTGCACTTTCATGGCCTTGTCTCTTATGCGGCTCTTCGTGGAGTACGTAGTCCACGGGAAGTGATATGGGAGTACCCCGATTCAAGCCATCCATCATAAGAAGCAAGATATGGTTTACGGTTGATCCAAAAGAGTCAAATCATCACTGATAATAGATGGAAGATTGTATTCAATCCTGTTTCTTTGAAAAGGCAATAAGCAAGAAAAGGGAATCACAGGTGGCTTAGGGAGATAGAACAGTAGCCATCTCGACACGAGGCTCAGCGCAAACCTCAACGCAAGATGCAAAGTTTTCAGAGCACAGTGGTCAAAGATCCTCCCGCCTTTACCCATTTTCATGACAATTTTTCAGATTAAAAGTCGCTCCACCTTGTTCCTAATCCGCTCGATCTGTGGAGCCAGGTCACTAGCATCGTTCGAGATGATGGTGGCCGCGATCATCGGCCGGGCCAAACCGCATGCTCGTCCAATGGCGGTCTTGTTAGGCAAAAACACATATGGGACGTTCTTGTCTTCGCAAAGCAATGGAAGATGCATCACTATCGCGAGAGGAGCAGTATCAGCAGCGATAACGACGATCTCGGACGTGCCTCGGTTCACGGACTTCGTGACTGGGCAAATATTAGCTATATGGTCCACTCGAAAATATTATGAGCAGACATACCTTCATTTGCACCTTTCCTGAGTTGATTGTAATAGATGGCTTGTTGTAACAAGTCCAAGAGTTCTTGTGTCAACATAGGATCCGCGTTCGGCCACGCTGGGCATTGTGTTAGATTAAAGAATCAAGATGACAAATTTGAAACGGACTTACCAACACATGGTTGAGAAGACTCCATTTTTGTTGTCAGGGGCAGTGAACAAGTTTCCCTCGGGGTGGGGAATGAGGGGGAGAAATAATGATGTTGGAGAGATCAAGGTAGAGAACAGTGGTTGAGCAAGTGAGTTGCAAGATAAGCTGGCAAAGCACCCGTGGAAGATGTGAGACTGTGAAGAGAAGGGATGAAAAGGTGAGAAACAAGAAGGAGAAGTCCAGGTCCCATGAGCACTTTCCTTTCAACGAAAGATATGCTGGGCACCTCGCTTTCCCCTTCTCTGTTAGGTGTGATGCATATTATATATCTTATACATAGATATAGACTATTGAGAGACTAAGAATAGGAGCTACTCACCAAACTTATAACATCCATGAATATAGAAATAGTAGTATTATTGATTTAAACTCCAAATCCAAAGATCTGTATGTGAATTCCTTTAAACATGATAACAACGCTATGCAGACAAGGCTCTGGATCCAACCTTGGAAGTTTCTATAAAGTTACACTGGTCAATGGTATCCGAAGGTGAGAAAAGACACAGAAGGGCTCCTGAATCAAATATTCACATTCTTATCCACTCACGAGGGGATCGGGCGTAAGATTGGTGGCTGTTATAGCAGCACCATCGCCTGGCGTGATAGTCCCCTCGGAAGGACTATCAATCTCCTTAGACGTATCCTTCTCTTCGTTCTCACTCTTGACCGGAGGCTTTGTACCTTTTTCACGCATCGCTCCGCTTTCAAATGCTTCTTCGGGCAGAGGACGAACATGGGGCTGGCAGATCCACCAAGGCCTTCCATATTCCGCAATCACTGCTTTAGATCCCTTCAAACTCTCATCGGGTTGTGCTTCAAACTTCTCGGGAGAGGCCTCGTACTCCTGAAGTCCACCTTTGATGGCCTCTTCGAGGAGAACCAGGGTGTGCTCAAAAGCGGCCATGTCGCCTGGTTTCGATGTAGCAAGAGCATCTCGAACGTTGGTATGAGTTGCAACCATTGGCCGCAAGACTTGGAAAAGGTGACCCTGCATGAAACCGAGGCTGGCAGAGTGACACTTCTTGCCCTTCTCGGCCTTGCTCCGCTTTTGCTTCTTCTTAAGCGGGCCATCCTGGTGGTCGTTATCTTCGGCATCATTGGTTTCTGCAAACTCATCGACTGGATCAGATGGAAGATAAAGCGGCTTCCTTTCTGGAACCGGCTGCTCGAGAACGTATTTATAGATAATATCAAGGTATCGTCGCAGGACGGCGTCGATTCGGTAACCGCCCTTTCCATCCCGACCACGCCAGTATTCTCTTCCCTCGGTGCCAGCTGGTGGCGGCTTGCTGAATATGGATGGGTCTGATAAATTTCCTTCTGCGCTCATCACGGCGTCGGCCCCGGTCGCCTCGAGACAGGTCTCGATGTCACCGTAGTTAAGAATATTGCCATTGGCAAAAATCACCGTATCCGAAGGTAGATTGTCTCGTAGATAGCGGATGTAGCCCCAGTCTGCGACACCAGTGTTGTGGCCCTTCTGTTCCCGTCTGCGTCCATGCACAGTGATAATACTGGCCCCAGCGGAGAGAATCATTTTAGCGTACTCCAGGGTCTTCTCCTTGGTCTCCTGGATACGGAATTTTACCGTGACAGGGATTGGGAGCTCGGTGTGCAACCGATGCACAAGTTTATAGATCAAGTCCCAGTCTTCTTGGAGGAAAGCTCCGTAGTGTCCCTTTTTCGCGATACCCTGTGGGCAGCCAAGGTTCAAGTCCACAGCGTCGCAGTGAGGTGCAACATGGCGGGCAGCCTCCAAGAACTCATCTGGATTATTTGTGCAAAATTGAACGAAAAGTGGCCGGTCAATTGCGGGATTTCCATCCAGAAACAATTCATCCTTGCCTTCTCCGACGGTTTTGCGAGTAGGTTGGAAATGTTTGGCCCGGACATTCTCTTGTTCGCCGAATAGACGTGCGTGGAACATTGGGGTGTATGCGAGTAAAGGCTTCGGGTCGTTTGGTGGCATGAAGGATCGAGTGAGCATGCGCCAGGCCTTGAGAAAACATTAACGCTGGTCTGCAGATGTTACAACTTGAAAGGCAAACTTACAAATTCAGATCTGTCGACCATTGGGGCAACAACATATTTTGGGCTGCCAATACTTTCATAAAACTTTCTTCCAAAGAGCTTATCCTTGACTTGAGGCGCAGCCGCGGAGGTCTGCTCAATGCTCTTCGGTGGGCTTGCTTCGGATGCCATTTTTGAGAGATGAGACTGGAAAAAGTGTCGGGGAAATCGGCCCAGCAAAGGGCTGAGAGGCTTGAAGATACCTATGTTGACGCCTGGAAGAAGAAAAAACGTGATTATGAGTCAACGATCGCCTCCAGTCGCATCACAATGGAGAAACAACTTTTGCGAAAAGCATCCTATCTCATCCGGAATTACTATTTCCCGGCTTATCTTATCGTCGCGGGGATTCCAATCTTCAATGTTGGAAGCTGCAAACGCGTTGAGCTCGTGGTGTTACTTGAGAGATTACCTTTGCATCTGAGGTTTCTAAGGTCACCTTGTCATATGCCCGTTCCCTTGTTCACTTTAAGAGCTGTTCGATCAACCTCAATTGCCCAGGTGACCTTTGCCAAGTTGGATTCGCGTGTTGGTTACATAATCTGATATGAATGCCCCGGCGCTGGCCAGAGACTAACCCAGTAAGTCCTGGAGTCCTACAATGAGAATCTGGGCTCGAAAGAAAAGATCTGATGCATATATGCCACGTTGTGTGAGATGGGATTGATATTGTAAAGCTAATGTGTTGAGGTCCGGAATTTGATATAGTTCTTGAACGTTCACTACTATTATCTCTCAACTGCCAACAATGGACGCGTCAACAGGACCAGGAAGTAAGTCCCCGGTCCACACAATCTTTTCTCTAGGCAATTCTAACTGTGTGTTAGCCCCTTTAAATCTCTGCTTGTCTGAACATGGGCTATATGCTGCCCACGTGAGTGGCAAGGGCCTGGTTGTTCACTCAAATGTAACCGCGGAAAACAAGGAAGTACAGATCGCCAGGATCAAAGAGACTCCACTCAAATCACTCAAATACTTCAATGTGGAAAGTCCTCCTGGTTCATCAGATGAGGAGGTTGTCTCCCGGCGGCGGCTCCTGTCCGTAAGCGACAGCCGAATCTCCGTCTGGCAGCTCACTCCGCTTGAAACATTCGCCGAGATTGAGAGCATTGAGCCGGGGGCATTAGCTGTCGATTTTGGCGCCAACGAGAATGAAGTTCTTGTGTTTCATGCGTGGCACACTAAACTCAGTGTCCACTCATTAGAGACCGGGCGCAGCTCAGTCATTAAGACACCAAAGTTTGCCCATCATCTCGGCTTTGGTTATCGACCAAAAACCAGACAACTCGCTATTCTACTCAAACCGGAGACTTCGGACCTACTGACCGTCCATGAGCCCCGGTCCTACGAGCTCGTCAACAGGACCGTGCTTCCAACCATTGATGCCCAAGGGTTGAAATGGAGCCCAGATGGGAAATGGATTGCCATCTGGGATGTCGCTAGTGCAGGCACAAAGGTTCTAGTATTCACAGCGGACGGTCAACTTTTCAGGACGTATTCTGGACCATCTGGGGTAGATGAGTCCTTCGACCTCGGGGTGAAACAAATTGAATGGAGCCCTGCTCCCGAGCAGGGCATTTCCGACATATTGGCTGTGGGAAAGGTCAATGGGAATGTTGACTTGCTCCGAACCCGCACCGTGAGTTGTCTTCTCAATATGTGCAGCATTATTTACTAATTCTATTCTGGTAGTTCTCTTCCGCAACGACACTCTCACATGTCTTCCAAACAGACCAGCAATGTTCCCATATTTGGCGCGAGCGATACATTAGTGCTGCGGGAGAAGCCGAATATGCCGAGACATCCTCCTCGTCCGCATTGAGCATGAGCCCCGAGTCTTCAGGGCCGCCACGGGGCGTCTTGGCAATGACCTTCAGCCCAGACGGTCACCTCCTTGCGACTGTTGACACTGCACGGCAGAATGTCGTTTGGATTTGGTCACTAGAGGGCACGCCAACACTTGCATCGGCTCTAGTTCACGAGCAACCCGTTCGACAGGTTGTTTGGCATCCTTCATCACCACAACTTTTGATCAACACAATCACGAATACATTGCCTGCTATTCGATGGTGGTCCCCACATGGTCATCCATTGATTGCCCGGGTTCCTATTCAGAGAAGCGAGAATGGAAAATATGATGTGAGATGGGTCGCAGGGTCAAATGCGGACTCACCGTTCTGGTTCAGCTCACCGGAAGAACATGTTATTGGATATTTGTCTACTTGTGATGGTGCTGTTGAGTTTGAGGTGTTGAACTCAGTAAGCAGCAAGAGTTTGTCTTGATTGAGATAATATGCAAGTAAATGAATATTTTGTAAAAAGAGGACCCAAATGGGTTAATTGCCCCTGGGTAGAAATAAGAGCATACTTTGAGCATGAGCTTGTTTTACCGGCACAACGGCGTAAATATATAGATAATTTGAGGTCATGAGCCCGTTCGATCGTTGAACAAATTGAGGACCATGCACGATGCAACGTCCTCGTCTCTAACCGTTTGATCTCTCCCATGCATATATTCATAAAGCCGTCCCTGCTATGCTTTCCCACATCGACTGCGTTTGTTGCTGTGTGTGCTTATTATATATGTATACAAGTGTCCACTTATTGACAAACACCTAAAGCCCCAAGGTTAATAGGTAGTTCATATTTCTTTCTTTCTTCTTTCTTGGCTTCAACTTGCTATTTTATTAGACTATATATGCTCCATGCTTTGCTTTGTTCAAAATCACATATTATCTATCTCTTGGTTCAGCCAAACGCTGCTATTAAGTTGCAATATTCTCCTACTTACTGTCGTTTATCCTTTTCCACAATATGGATAGATTATGCACCAGGTTACGATTACAAGCCAACTAAAAGACAATACTCTTGTGGTCACATTTGAATTCACATAAACTAACTAATGAAAATTTCAAAAAGACTAAAAAAGAATCTCCGATAGGGGGAATCGAACCCCCGGCTGCCGTGTGAGAGACGGCGATGTTAGCCACTACACCATATCGGATGGTTGAAATAATATCTGCAAATTACGTTATTTGGCCTAGCGCTGGGCTTTCCGGTCTAGCTTTATATGGCCCTATACGTCGCCTTGCATGGTTCTATGAAATCCTCCCTACCGCCCCTTCAACTTTCTAGCTCTCCTGCTCCTTTCTTTCCCCCCCCCAATACGCGCCTTGTAAATAAGGCATTTTTGCTTGGCGACGCTAAAAGTGTCTCCACTTTGGTGGGCGTTGTCGCAGTCTAGTTACCCGAATTCACGGGTGAACTCGGCCTTAGTATTCGACATATCACTTGTGCTCTCACGAATTAGCTCGCGTGCATTTCATCCCTGTACAAAAGGTCGCGAACTGATAAGTGCATTGTTAGTAACTATCTAATGGATCCTATGAAATTGGCAACATACGATGCTTTTCCTATGAACCCCTGTGCTAAGCCCTGCGGTGCTCCGGTGTAATGTCTTAGAGGGAAGCCCTGCGGTGCTTCGGGTGTGATGTCCGAGAGCTAAGCTATTTGCTGTAGATAGCCAACAGAGGCCAAAGCGACGCATTCTGACCTGTTCATTGGAAATAACGAGTCATGCAGGAGGGGGTACCTAGCCTATCGCTTTGGAAAGACTTGCTTCTTTAGTCTCCGAACAGCGCATTAGGGCGCTAAACTCAAAGAGACAAAACTAACCCGAACAGGCAATTCATACGCCGTTTACGGAGTACTATGCACTTCTAATAGATTTAGAGGTGAAAGCTATGCGATTTAAGCCCTTCATATTAATTTATCTTTCTATAATTGAACGATATGGTCAAGATACATACATGTACATGGAAGTGCAACTCTTATGTGGCTGGTTAACAAAGTATTTTTGGAAATGAGAAAATCACAACTGGGAGGTATGAGAAGCTATATCTAAATCTAAACCTAAATTATATCCCTACGTCTATATACTACTTCCCAGATGCTAACCACTTTCATCAACGTCTATACATCTCAAGGTGGGCATCGGTCGGTAATGGCTATTATAACGACTGCTATTACTGGAGCAACTCTTCTGATCTATTCAGCACTTCGTGCGGTTTACTAATTTCATGAGAGTAGATCAGCAAAGAAGATAGAGGTATTCGGCGTTTTCAGCATCTATCACACGCAAAGATACCCCCAGTTAAGTTGACGGAGCCCACTATATTTGCGCCTCTTCGCAAGATTAAGCATTAGGCCCCTCGCTCTCTTCTGGCAACGCATTCTCAATGAATCCATTGGATTCTTTCCATGCTTGCAAGGCTGCTAGTTCCTCCTCTGGAATCACTACATCCTTGTTCAAATTCTGCTGCAGGTCTTGAATTACACCCCCAATCTCGACATCCGACTTCTCCGTCGAACAAACAACGGTCACCGAGTATAAGGTTGCGTTCATACTGGTAATGCTGTAAACGTTTCCTCTCACATGATCGGCAATGCCGACGAACACATCGTCGATTGAAGCGGCGAACGTAGCTCCGATACCTCGAAACGTGGAATTCCCATGCATGTTGAGCCATATAACGTGCACAAAAGGAGGACCAAGAAATGTATCTGTCCGGGTGTTTTGCCGGATTTCACCCGTTCTGGGATCCTGATATCTCCCATCCACGATAGGGACTTTATGTTCGGGGTGCCAGGGGGTCTGATATCTCATAATGGACGATAGCCCGACGGCTGTAAAGATTGACGTAGCGAGATACTTGAAAGACGTGTGTGGCTGGAATGGGATATCCGGGATGTAATGTTTTGTGGGACTGGATATCACCAAAGGAAAACGAAGAGGAACTTTATTTTAAAGGTGGAAATGTGATTGCCTCCCGAGCTCGAAGTCCTTTATACTGTTTTCTCTGTAGGTGTGTAAACAGTCCACTTATCATTGACACAGAGCAAGGATTAAAATGAGATTTCTCGACTCTGCGCTAGCGCCCCTAAAATGCAATGCTACCATATGCGACTCGGCCGTGAGTTGCCGCATATTTGACTACTCAAAGTACTGTTACATTCAACCTGACCTTACGGGGGTGCCTTTGTCCCTAAAGAAAAAGCTCCACATGGACGGGCCTTTTAGGTAGCAATATACTTGGTATGCGGGATTTTAATGGTCAGCTGTGCTAAAGAAATTTGGCTTGGTTGTTTTTTTTTAAAAAAAGGCATACTGGACAAGACATTGCGCCGATCCGCGATAGGCTGTATCTGTCGTGGTGCTGTGGACTAGCTATGAGAAATGATATAAAAAGGCGGAGCCTTTCTAACGGAACACCTGGAAGTTCAAGTTTGTCTATACATCCATTTTACGAAACATACTTTCAACCGTGACGCACTGTTAGTCAAGATGAAGGCTCAGGTTCGTCTCCCTTATGCTAGGAACTTTTATATCTTTTACTTTTTTTTGACCTATACCTCGTGCATATGGACAGATCAGCCTCATGTCAGTCGTATTGCTTCTCACAGTGAGGGGCTTGGCAATTCCTATTACCGATGATCCCCGAGATAAAGGGCTCAACAGCGGTCCGAAGAAGGATTGGATTTATCGTCTGAACTGTTCGACCTCGGCCAATGCCTTCTTTTGCCAGCATCATGGCGCCTACTGCTCAACACATTTTGTCCACGGCAGCGCCTTCTGCCAGCGAGATTGCATATGTATCATTGATGCCACTTGTAACCGTCCAGATTGTTCACCGGTGGAGGGTGCTGCCGAAGACTCGATCGATTCTAGGAACTCCCAGACTTCTTCCATCAGCACCTCTACTAATGTACCGGTTCCTACCCCTTTGGCCATTTGAGATTGAATGCCTGATTGAAGTCTTGATTCTCGGGGATTCCTAGGCTTATAAGGAAGGTCGTCGGGTATAAAAGCTTATCAGAGCTCTTGGATGGACAAAATTTGCTTCTATCACTGCCTATTTGAGAGTCGATCAAATGTGTCATTTGAACCCTGACAGCACTGTAATTTTTGAAGGGAGAGGCTATTTTTTTCTGTGTTCAAGAATATTTTCATTTGTCTCCTTAGGGGGGAATGTGACTATACTAGATAAGATGAAAAGGAAGGTACAAATTTTTCTAAGTCACTAAAACTGGTGTCGCCCTCATTGCCGACCCGCTCTAGTCCTCTAGTACGTCCTTACTCTCCTATAACTTCCTATACTTATAGAGCTGAGCCGTAGAGCAAACTGAGCTATAGGGAGGTATTGAGAGTTTGCTAGCTTTAAGGAGGAATTGAAGATAAGAACCGTGTGTCTTCTAGAACATAATATAAAGGATTCCCTAAAAGACCACCTCCCCCCTCGAAACCAGTATAGGAAACCTCGGTGTTCAAAATTACAACATTACATTCTAGGGAATGTCAAAAAGTGATACGGGTTCTCGAATACTGGTGTTGTAAGGCAGTAGGCGGCCAAGGACCTCGGAACTCATGGTCTCTATTATTATTCTAGGGCACGAATCACATATCTAGATCTTGATATATTAAAAACAAAGAACCTCTTATATATGGATCCTATAGAAAGGATATACACAAATCAAAAGTTTTTCATTAGACCGATTCAGCCCCAAACCCCGAGAGTCGGGTACGTTGAGCCGAGTCATTATTTTCTACCAACGCGTCTATCGAGGGATTATAACTCTAGAACCCTCGCTCTCTTCTCATTTAACGCGGAAATAACGCCCAACCCACCTCTCCTACCAACAGCCTGCTCTATCTCAACCTATACCAAGGCTATGCAAAGGGTCTGCCCCCCTGCCCCACTGAAAAGCCCACCCTCCGCCCCTACCCAAATCTTCCACCCATCGGGGTCCCACACACCTCCTCGACATCCGAAACCCGGAGAGAGTCGGGAAGCCCGAGAAGAGCCTAAATTGATCTAGTTATTGAACAACACCAGCAATAGATAAGCTGGGAGATGCCGGGCGGGTGGGACAGGTAGCCCGCCGAGGGAGAGCACTGGGGCGGACTGGAGAGCTGTATCCAGGGCCGCGAGGTTATTTGTTACCTGCGCTAGGAGCTGCGCAAGAATGTAGTCATAGATATAAATGAGCAGGAGGTACCAGGAGAGGAGGAGGAGGTCGGGGCTGCTTAAGTGAGGGTTAGGATGTGATAAACAGTGGCCGTGTGGATCGAGGTCCGGCGGCACAAGGGCGGATAAGATGTCCATAAATTCAGCAGCGATGGTTGCGAAAATCTCGAGGGGGTTGGAGGAGGGACAGGAGGGGGTAGCCGAGCTGGCACGACTAGTGCAGGACTCAGAAGACTGAATGTGGTGAACATAGGCAACGCTTAGCACCTTAGTGAGGTCCCAATGACTGGATTGGAGTCGGAACAGCTGTTTATATAGGGTGCGGTGTATATGTGCCAGTTGCATGCGGTATTTGCGCATTGGGCCGGCGTTGTCGGCGGAAGGGGAGAACTCAAGGGCAGGTATGCTAGGGGAGAAATCGCCGCCTATCCCTGAATCGGGGAAGTAGTCGTCGGGGTAAAGGTTTGTGATATCGGTCGACCCCCAAAGGCTAGACGGGATCTCGTAAGGCACGTCCATGGTGGCGAAGTCGAATTTATCGTGCGCGTCCAGGTCCAGGTCCAGGTCCAGTGGACCGAATGAAGCATAATTATTATGCCGAGGAGACCCTCCCGCGCTGCTCATACTTGCAGCAGTAGTAGCCTTTGTGGGCCGACTAGGCCTCCGGGACGAACTGGTAACACATTCGACTTGGGAGCGCACACACCGCAAACATGCGTCAGTGGGATGTCCATCGACACGCATGCAGCCCAGTTTCTGCGTTCGGCAGCGATCACATGCTGAGTGTTTGCTCAAGGATGGTTGCGAAGAGTGTATAGTGCCACCATCAGTCATAGCTGCTTGAACATCAACTCAAAACCTACGCCGCGTCAGAGTTCCTTAAGTACATATGTATCTGTCTTTGGCAGCTGCTTGTATGACGCGGCGACACCTTTACACGATATACCATCGCTTAAGGATCATTCTTACGGCCCCCAATAAATGATGCCCGTCCTTATTTCCGTCGTATCTACGAGAGTCCCCTATCGAGCTGGGGTTGGGGCACCTACCTGGCATACAGCTGCACGTGGTCAGATTTCGTGGTCAGCTTTTAGTTAAGCAGGGCAGGGCATTGGCCGAGCTTTCGGCCTTATATTTATCCGGAAATCCTGAACCCCACTAAGACCCGCCGTTGAGTGCTAGTTAACGGGCACCCAGTTGACCGGGTTACGGTTGACGGGGGTTACCGTAGCCAGTTTAAAGTGGGGTACCCTGGCTTGGCATAACTTCTAACCCCCGTCAACCGTAACCCGCTGTGGTGGTGGAGATACCGGAAGTTAGTTTACCCGTCTCCAGCGGAGTATCCAGGCAGAATGTGGGGTATATTACCCTCCCACCATTGTTACCATAGCCCTAATCAATCCTTTCATTAATCCCCTTTTCCCCGTATGACTCGGTGGCTCTTCTACGACCCCTCCTTTGTCCGGCCTAGGCTTCCGCAGAACCCAACCCGGACCTAACCCAAACCCGGGTCCGGGTTGGGTCCTGCGGAAGCCTAATTACTAGCACCTGGCACGTGATCTCTCTTCTTTTCGTGTATATACCGTGACTAGATCCCCATTGAAATCAAGCGTACTTGCTGCTAGATTAGGGGGATGATGTAAAAAGAAAATGAGGAAGAAATCCTATATGTCCTACAATGTCGTACATCTAAATGTCTTTCGATCTTCCTTTCCTGAGATTGTGGAGCAAAACTCCAGTCAATTATTTTAAAAGGACTGGTACGCTTACACGCCGTCGCCAAACCCGAAAGGCTTAAACAAAACCTTAGCTCTAAAGATAAAAGGGGCTCGGAATAGTCCCAAGGTTTAGGAGGGAAGCTACCTAGGTAGAGATCCATTCCTTATTAGGCCGCGGCGAGGGATATACGTATCAATGATGCCTAGGAAGATATATCTTTCTACTATTTCAATCCTCCATCCTAAATTATATTCAATATTCCTGTTTCCTACCTTATACTAAATTTCATATACGAGAATCGTTTCATTATCTCAAAGGAATGTCCGAACTACTTAGAAGTCAAGAATTGAAGCCAGTCTCTGACTGCCACCTTCCTCCCCAATGCCACTTATGTGAGCCGAACCCAGATATGCTCATCTCTGTCATCGAGAACGAGCATACTCGCCGTTTAGTACTGCAGCAGTGTGAGAAGCTAGAGACAGATCTTGATAACTTAACAGAGAATCACCCTGTGTACGAAGACGACAAAAATATTGTGCTAAGAATCGACTACCTTGAACAGTTGTCTTTATTTCTAAAAGAGGAGACACAGTTAATTGGAAAGTTGATAAAGGCCCTAAAAGAACGTGTTGAAAACCCCGAAATCTATATCGCTATGGAAAGACTCTCCGACAGTGAGTTTAACCGAGTTTATGCTTCTTTAAAGCAGAATCCCAACCGCCAGATACGAAAAGAGCTAGCCCAGAACTCCCAAGATTGCGATAACTACTTTTGCTCTTCTAAGCGGTTGCTTGAGTCCTTAAAGGTGGATAACATGAATAACAAACTTGGTCCAAGCCCTCCATCCTATAACACGGCGACTAGTGTTCGGAAAGCAAGTGATAGTGCTCCCTCAAAGCCGTCTCAGAGCTTTTGGAAGAAATTTTGGAAATGTTTAGCTCGGATTTAATAGGAAGGAGAAATCGAGTCTCACTAGCAGTGATCATAAGACTACCGAAAATTGCTGTTTATTTTGCTTTAAAGCGCCGTGATTATCGATATGAATGGATTTGCTTGATGAAATTCCTAATGCTGTCCAGGTGAGAAAGCTTCTCTCACCCCGTGTATAAAGCTATATATAAATCAGGCACTAGAGCCCTATTTGCTCGAAATTTTACCACCTAGGTACTTGGGTTTCAATAGCAAGATGTAGTTGATTCATTCAATACCTTACTTCTAGTGATTGTGCTTAGATTCTATAGCGGAAATATCTCTTTTATCGTTTTTGACTATCATGGACGTTACAGTATTAGAAAAGGATGATCATTGCTGAGCGTGAGCGAAACAACCCATACTAACTGCCTGTGCCGCCCACCGGGGAGGGGCCGGGGGGTTATGGGCGTATACAGGTAGCGTAGCTTTGCTGAGCGTTAGCTTAATTCACTTTTGGGATCCATTGTGGCTCCTGAGCGTGATTAGGCCCAATATATATACCGCTGCAGCAACAGTCAGACGTTCCGATTGTCGCTATTATCTTTTAGCAGAGTCCACTGGTAAAATGGTCTTGTATAATCACACAGGCCCAGCGGCCTGCCCAGGTGAGTTCCTTTCGGGATCTACATTAAACAGCAAAATGCATTCCCAAGATGATAATGCCCGGCCGCAGTATGTATTCAGGCATGGTCACCTCTGAAGAGGGCCAACCAAAGAAAAATAAAAAATAAAAAATAAACAAAAAACCAAAACAACAAAACAACAAAACAACAAAAAGTAGAGACAGAAGACTCGTTTTCTTCCTTCATCTCACCTCACTGAGGTCCTCGGAGAGAAGCAAAAACGGCCAAAAAGCCCAGAGGAACGCCACCAAGGACACGACCATCATCTCCTCCTCCTCCACCACACCCCCAGTTTGGTGAAAAGATCCGTTTTCATTCATCTCACCTCGCTAAGGGTCTCGGAGAGAAGAAAAGGATAAAACAATAGAGGAACGCCATTGCCTCGGCATCGCCTCAGCGGGACAAGCCAGCCACCCCAGCCGGCGAGTCAATCCCGAAGAACTCTTCCAGCCCGTGAAAGCTGTTGCGCATCACGGTACTCCCGCTGGACAAGTCTGAGGAGGTCAGCCTCCTCTTTCTCTTGGGCGGGGGATCTGGGGGGTGGCCGGGGTCGTGGGGGTCGCCGGGGTCACAACAAGCAGACGGCCTTCCACATCATCCCCTGCGGGGAGATCCTCGCGCTGCTCGCCCGTAGCGATATTGTGGAGGCTATTTTACGATACATTAGCCTGTGTGCATACATAGGCAAAGATCCGCCAATATCGCTTCTATGAGACTCATGGTTCACCACTTACGGGATACCCTCAGAACCCTTCTCCTTGGAGGCTAGCCACCTCCGTATAAAATAGCCGGCGCCGCCGGCGAGGCACAAAGTGACCACGGTCAACAAGGCCCAAAAGCCCGGCTTGGACACCAAATTTTCACTCATGGACCGAGAAGTCCCGGAAGCAGAGGGAGAAGGCGAGGACTGGGGGGTAAAGGTGGGTTGAGGGGCGGGGGGGAGCGGATTCACAACGATACTGATTATGTTTGTAATATTATTCGCCATGGCTTCGATGTTGTGAATACAAATCTACGCTAGGGGAGGGGGAATATGGTATACCCCCTACGCAACATCGTGCCTGCTTAATTTGTACCAACTACGTCGTAACTACGTCTATAGCTTCCCATTCTACAGAAAGAGAAAGGCTTCTGCAACTGGGAACCCTAAAAGTGTTTAAAGTAGGTGCTGAGAAGATACCCTTAACAAGTGAGAGTTGGTAAAGTAAGTGTTATCAAAAATTGAGAGAAGTCAAAATGTAAGAGTTGTTAATGAGTGAGAGAAAAGTGAGCGAAAACTGAGAGAAAAACGAGAGAAAAGTGAGAGACTGAAGAAGGCGAGATAGTGAAACGTCACGCTATGGTCAAAATGGATATAGTAGATTATATTAGATACTGTGGTATGTCGTAGTTGTCATATTATCCCCATGCTATTACGGGCCGATGGGAGAAGAAGAGAGGCGGATTGCCTTCGAGTCGATCAAATTATCACCAAATGATGGAACACCAATGGCAATTGATTTAGATAAAATGTTGCAACTGCTGATGCACGCCCCCATGTGGTGCTTGTTACTGGAAAAGATACCCAGACCGCCCAGTCTACAGCCATAGGGGCCTATATAATCCCCCACCTCCCCCAAGTCATTGAAATGAGTCTTTCCGCATCTTTTCTTTGACCTACAGGCCCCAATTTTGTCTTCATCGGTGGATCGGCTCTCACAAACTACCGATCGGAAAGGCCATTACGGGTAATACCAAGAATGGAGAATGGGACTACAGATGAGAAGGATCTATTACCTCGAATCTATAGTGGTAGTACCCCTTGTGACAACCCCGAATCGAACATGCCATCTTGTATTGGGCAGTTAGAAGGCGAAGGAATTTGCATCAAAGTCGGCTCACCGACAAGGGACATGTCTTTGACATATCATTCCACGGATATTCAAATTTCGTTCAGTCACCTTGCGGTGACAAACCAACGGTATTTCCAGGTTTTATGAATACAAGTACAGAGTGGGGAAAGCTCTACCAGAGTCCCTTCAGGAGGACTCAACGCTCAGAATTCAAGCGGTTTCGTCGTAGTTGACTAATAAACATTGAGAAACTTGTCCGAGAAGCAAGAAGGCAAAAAAAAAAAAAGAGATAAAACTATGAAACAGTGAACCGACAAGCCAATTCCATCTCGATCATTTGTGCTTGTTTTCCTCCGCTGACTCCTGAACCACAACGTATGCGGGCATGCTGAATTCAGTGAGCTCTTCCTCACGAGCAGAAATATATCTGCGAACAATTCCTGGGCGAACAAGAATCAAGACCCGATGACCATCCACTCTGTCGCTATAATCGCATAGATTGTATTCATGTAAATACATCCTGTCAGCTTCGCCCAGAGTGAAGGTCTCAGGCAATTGTGCGAGCGTATGGAAGTCAATATGGCCTCGTATATTTCCCATTTTTGCAGCCTCTTCTGCTGCCCGCTCATAGATCATATAAAGGAGCTCATACCGCTTGTCCTCCTCCTCCTTGCTTGATGGGTCTCTAAGTAGCCACTTGATAGGTTCACTGGAGAGAGTTTCATCCACAAATTGACCGATGAAAGATTGGCGGCGGTCCCGATGGTGAGTTCCAAGTAGTGTGCTCGGTGCCAGGTCTAGAGTCATCGAGTTTGCAAGGCGGTTCGTTTCAGATCTCCACAGTGCCGCCATGAGTGGGTTGGCTATAGCGATAAAAGAGGATGGTCAATGAATCATATCTTTGGACGGAAAGTTGTATACATACTTTCATAGAACCTATCATACAGATGCTGCAGCCGTGTACTGAACATCTCATCTCCTTCATCTGATGGAGACATTTTTCCATCCAAGTACCAGAAAGGGGCCATGAAAAATCTACCAAAGATGTCTTTATAGATCAGAGCTTCCAGAAATATCTCAAGGATTGTCCCACGAAGCATATCTGGAACGAGTCCCATAAGGACATCCCATTTCTCTTGCACGCAGTATCCTGCGAGGCTGCTGATGATTGTCTTTTTCTGGCTTTCGGAGAGAAGGTTCACATCCTCAGGGTTGGACTTTGCGTTTTCAATGAGAAAGGGTTGGACAAACACGGTGAATCCGAGCGCATGTTTCATTCCCTTTTTGTTTCCTGGCCCGGACCAAGTAAACATGCCCGCCTCAATCATCCTTCTCATCTCAAGAAACTCACTCTGTGTATGCAGAGCATTGTCGGATTTTTGGCCAGGTGTGCAAACAGACATCTTTCCTTTCTTTTGCTGATGTTCTAGAGGTGGAGGGTCTTCCTTTTAGAGAATGTCAGACCAAACATATAGCAGGAAAGGGGGAAATTCTTACATGAGATTTCTGTCTCTTCGGGTTCGATTTAGTAGTATCCATAGGAGAAGAAGTGATATAATCAGGGAGTAGGGGAAATATAAGAAAGGAAGATAGATTGGTTTCAAAAAATAATAATAATAGTAATACGGAGTAGTAATAATATTAATATTAATACGGTCATATTCCACTTTATGTCTACGTGAATCGGGTAGAAGCATTGCCACACACATTTCTTTGTTACTTTAGAACTAGGTGTTCGACATTCACCAAGACCGATACGAGAGGCTAGACATACATTTCTTTGTTACTTCTTGGGAAATTTCCTCTTTGAAACCGGTCAAACTGGTACGAACACTCAAGTTAGAGATAAAGAAATGTGTACTTTAAGCCTGGATGAAACTAGGGCAAATTAAAAGACACCAGAATACCTGCATAAGACACTATCCACACACTTTTATTTCTTTTTTGTGGAACTAGTGCGGATTTCAGGAAATTCCATATTAGAGATAAAGAAATATGTTTTCTTTTTCTTTTTTGAGGTTGAATGCAACCAGGGGCGAAGAACCAGGAGAAACTGTAGTCCCTCCATGAGAGACTGGCTACGCACATTTCTTTATTTTATTTTTGTGGCACTAGTGCAGATTGCAGGAATTTCACATCAGAGATAGAGAAATATGCTTTTTAATGCCGGATGTAACTATTAGGAGAGACTATGATCCCTTATAAGAGACTAGCCACGCACTCTTCTATTTCTTCTTTCGAACAAATACAACTTTTATGAATGCCCAAAGGGTATTTTGAAGTAGAACTAAACCGGGAGCCAATTAAGAGGGAATATGTAGAATCCATAATATGTCTTTCAGTCACTCTCGGAATCAGGCAGTTCTGTTTCTCATCTACATTATTGCGGACTCTTGCATGTAACGAAACATACGGTGGGTATATTGGAAAGACGACTGAAACAGAAACATAACATTGGAATTAACCCATCTAGAATGAATCACTAGAGCTTCATCAAATGTATAACACTAAGCATCCAGGCTGACTTTTCAATTCAACTTGTCCTTCCAAGGCCCCAGCACAAACATTACATATCTTGATTTGAGAGCATCATGGAAGTTGAGAGTGGTTACAAGCTTGTTGTGGCTGTGGACTACGGTACCACCTTCACAGGTAAGAAAGCCCGTCTTCTGTCAATAACTCATTCGTTTCTTTTACTGACATACCCGATCTTTTCGCTTGAAAATAGCGATAGCTTTTGCCATCAAGTCCAATGCAGTTGGCCAAGCGGACACTGACAGTATTCGTTTGATAACCAGTTGGCCTCCGGGTGTTACAAGTGGTTTTGACACCCCGTCCCTAATCTCATACACGCACAATGGAGAACCACCGCTCTGGGGGTACCAGGTTGAGCCAGGCATGCAATCATATGCCTGGACAAAGCTGCTATTAGACAGAAATATCCAGCATGGTGACTTCGACGATGAAATGCTGAGGGTGGTCACTGGTTCAAAGATCCTGCAGCTGCCCGACCAAAAGGAAGCTGTGGACACTGTCGCTGATTATCTTTCTCAGATCTACGGACATATCCAATACCATCTCCCCAGAGTTGTAGAGCTTCCTCGCGGCTGCGGAGGGGATCCAAGTGGAGTGCCGATAGATTTCTGCTTCACGACCCCAGCTAGCTGGTCTGAACAGACAAGGTCCCTAATGCGTGAGGCAATCCGAAGGGCAGGCTTCGAAACAAGCCCTCTACATCAGGTGTGGACTGCAACGGAGCCTGAGGCTGCGGCTCTTGCTGTTTTCAGTGAGAAACGTTTCAATCTCCAAGTAAGTCAAAATACGGAACTCAAGGTCTTGACTTCGTTTAACTCAATATTTTGCTCACTGAACCCCTAGTCTCATGATGGAGTTCTAATCTGTGACTGTGGAGGTGGCACGGTGGTGAGATATACCTACCCCATTATATTGTTGACACCTCATAATCTCAAATCATAATTAGGATATCACAACATACTATGTCACAGATGTTGTTCCAACAATCTCTATTGAGCAGATCACCGCCGCTATGGGTATGATATACAAAAAGAAAAAAAAACAATTGACATGACCTTGACACTAATAGGCAATAGGAGCTAAATGTGGTGGAACTGCTATTGACAGTCGATTCTATGAATTTATGTCTAGTCGGCTTGAAGGGGAGTTCGATAACCTACCCATGAGCGAGATCCAACCAGGAAGCCGGGCCATGACAAGATTCGAAGAGGTCAAAAAAGCGTTCGATGGCAAAAGCGAAGTCACCTGGCACTTTGATTTCAACTTAAATGCACCCAGCACCCATTCTGCATTTTCTAATCAAAAACAAAGACGTGTTTTTCTTCGATCTCAAGATGTTCGGGGTTTGTACGAGCCTGTTCTCGGCTCGATTTTCGCCCTCATTCGGTCTCAGATCAGCGCTGCGAATGAAAGATGTAGGCGCGATGTCATCAATGTGAGTGCCCTTCATCCGTGCTTCGTGGGTTACATGTGAAAATAACATTAGCCTCTTTCCTCTATAGAAAGTCGTCTTGGTTGGCGGATTTAGCGCCTCGCCCTATCTCCAGGAAACTCTACAACGTGCCCTAAAGCACATTGGCAACATTTCCGTGCTTGTTCCTATGAACCCGTGAGTCAAATCCCTCTTTGTATGCTGCAAGGTTAGGGAGCAATCTAACATGCATATCATAGGGGAGAGACCGTTGTTCGTGGGGCAACACTTCAAGGCCTTCGGGGCTACTCTCCTCCAACTTACAAGTGCTGGCGAAATTACGGTCTTGCATCGGTTCAACTTTTCGATCTATCCCACCAAAACGAGTTGCAGGGGCTTGAATATGGGTCTAGCACGTTGCCTGCGAATTTCTTCGTCCATTGGGTGTTATGCAAGGTGTGTAGGATGTAAATATCCACTACCTGACATTATCTAACAGATTAATTCCGGAGAATAGGGTCAGAGATACTCAAACGAATTCCAGTCATCCTTTACAATTCGGGTACTTCATCGGGAGAATGATCTTCTTGTCAAAGCTGTGGATATTTACGAGTCCAATGTCCCAGTTACATCAGCACGAGTTGGAAACCCCGGTACGTCGATAGTTCCCACAACTTGGCTTATAGTCTTAAGCGAATGATCGGAAATGCTGAGAACAGTTCAATATAGATATGCGTCGTGTCGATTATATTGAATGTCACTTCAATGGCCTTGACCTTACGCGGTTTCCTCACCAAACCATCGCCGGACAGACAGTCTACTACTTGGAGGTTTCGGTTGAAGTGTCTTTTCCAATGACCGATCGGGTGATACGGTTCAGTGCACGCGCACTTGACCAAGAAATTGGAGAAAAGTACCTTACTATGGCTCATGATTGATAGTAGAATACGGATGGATTGCTTTAGATCTGTTTGGCCGGGCTACCCCGACCTTGAATTTGCAACTGAAGAGGCAGCTGGGTTTATAGAACGTGGACTTTCTGATTGATTCAATTTGGTTTATTATTCCTTATCCTTATCCTCATCCTAATCCTTGTTCAAATCAAAAGTGAATAAATAGTGCGACAGGCAGGCATTCGGGCCTCGTTTTCGTCACTGAAGGAGCAAAGAAAGGTCTGTACGGCAGTTGTTTGGGACCATCATGATTGAAACTTTGAACTCGCCTGGTTCTTTCAATAGAGCCATTTTACCATTTCAACACCTATGGTGTTAGATGAAAAGAAATGTGTAAAGTGGCGGAACAAAAGACATTGTAAAGGTTCCATCAAAGACCTCAAAAGTGATGATTTGGGAATGTCACCACAGAGTCGGCTGGGAGTAGATGACTGGGGGCAGGATGTGGTAAATTGGAATGCAGGAGGAATGGAAAACGGCAGATTCCAACGAGTCTAGGCTGGATTCTAATCACTCAACCCTAACCTGTCTTCGATGACCTTGACTATCTCGGTCCATTCCAACATAGCACCACTCCCCACGTCCCCACAAGCTAACACCTTGGATGACTGCGGTTGTAGAACCTCGAACCAGCCCACCTCCTCTCCATTGTCCTCATCTTTTCTAACGCCCCATTCTTCCTCTAGCACCCGGATATGCTGAGAGGTCACTGGGTGCCGCCACATAGCCGTATTCATGGCCGGTGCAGCTACAATCCGTTTTCGTTTCCCGTCAACATTGCCATCGGTATCCCAGGCCCGACATACAGAGGTCAATAGGTTATCGCTAAGTCCGTTGGCGAGCTTGGCTAGGGTGTTTGCGGAAAGAGGAGCAATGACAAGGATATCTGCCCAGCGTCGGAGAGAGATGTGCAAGATATCAACACCACGGCGCCAAGGCTCGGGTCCCCATTCCGCCTCATCATCGTAGACGGCTTCCACGCCAGGGAGGGAACTCAGGGACGAGACGGTGGGCTGCTCGGCGGACTGACCGGCTAGGAATTGCTTGGCTTTGGTGGTGAGGATTACTCTTATCGAGAGCTTGTGGGTATGATGGGAAAGGGCGCTGATGATATTGGCTATTTTGATAGTCGCGACTGAGCCAGTTGCGGCAAGAAGGAGGTGAATCCGATTGTCACAAATTGATGTCTTTGATTCTGTGGAATTTTTGTTCACGGCATCATCACCACTGCCGTAAGTCATTTCAGACATGACGACTTTGGATATAGAGCACCCGAATACGTCAAGTTAGTCTGTCTGTAACATGTGTAGTGTCGAGCCCGTCGTTATAGATGATACATGAGATCTATCCCCAGTGAGAGAACTTCCAGAGCTTCCAACCCTGGAAGGTTGGAAGCGGGGTGATAAGAGCTTATCGATAAGAATTCGACTCTTTCGGGTTTATAGGATGTGATGTACCTCCAGGGCTATAAGTCAGTACTACTGAGATATAACTGATATTATTCCTATTAATGTGGCGATTATGATTTTCGTTTTGTTTATACACCCATGTGAACCCATCATCCATTTCGAATAATATATGTATCATGCCCGAGAAAAGTATAACTCTCATCGTACGCGCCCTATACTCGACAACAACAGCAAATCGAGTAAATCAAGTGCTCTTCTTAGCATTCTCACGCTCAGCCTTTCGGAGAGCGCGCTTCCGAATGCTCTCATGCATAGACTTGTTCTGTCCGAGAACGAGCTTGCCCATAGTCCCAGAAACAGAAGTCAAGAACCAAGCCATGATACCATGACTCCAGTAGGGCGACGAGCTGTAAGCGTAGGTAGGCGATCCACCACTGCGACCAATCTTGGAAAGAACGGAACGAACGAAAGCGCGCGGGGTAGGGATAGAAGCTGAGGCACGACGAATCTTGGACATGGCAGATGTAATCAAGTAGGCTTGGACAAGTTCCACATCAATGCCGTAAGGGGCCAACTCGCCACCAAGAGCGGTAGACCAGTGCTGAAGGAATGCCTTGCTGCCGGAGTAAGTGGCGAGGAACGGGGTGGGTAGGAGACCGCCGAAGGAGCCCATGGTCAGAATCAGACCGCAGCGGCGCTGCATCATGCCCGGAACGACAAGCTGGGTGACGCGCAGCGTGCCGGTGCAGTTGATAGTCACAATATCGGCCATCTCTGCGGCGGGGGTCTGCGCAAACGGAACGGGAATCGAGTGGCTCAGGCCAACGTTGTTGACTAGCACGGACACGTCCAGATCGGAAACCAGTTCACCCAGCGCTTGGTAGTCGGCATCGGCGTTGCGTGAGAAATCCATCGCGAGTGTTTTGGTCTGCACCTGCGGGAACTGCTTGCTGATATCCTCTGACAGGGTTGCCAGCTTCGAGGCTGTTCGTGATACGAGAACAATGTTGAACTTCGACTTGGCCAATTGCAGTGCGAATTCTTTGCCCAGACCGTCTGAGGCGCCCGTTACCACGGCCCAGCTACCGGGAGGACCGAACGAGCGAAGCTTTTCAATCATTCTAAATCAGTTTCATCCCACTAAAGTTGAAGGACTGGATATTTAATTTCTTACCGGTTTACCCGGAAGCACGAACAGGCTGAGAAGCACCCGCACGAACGTCCAGACCTTGCAGGCAACGACCAGCCCACCAGTCGCCAGGAGGAACAGAGCTCCATAAGTAGGTAAGCCGGGAGTAATATGGGCTGGCCATTGGGATAGACACTCAATATGCTTCGAGAAATCCATAATGAGCAAAGAAAACGTGAATGACGGGAAGTTGATAGAAGGTAAAAAAAAAGTTGAGCAAACCGATGCGAGGCTTCCAAGGTTGTTGGGGAAGATCAATGCCAAGACTCCACCCCGAACATCCTCGGTCTCTCAAGGTCAGAAAAACAACCCCAATCTCCTTTCGAGCAAAAAAAACAACAACAACATACTCACTCAAAAATGGACCAATACCTCGCCTATCTCCCCCAATCCGAGGGCTTTCTGCCCAAATGGCTTTTCTTCGTAAGTCCTGTGTCCCTCTCCAATCCCATTACCACTGCCACTTCGAACCCCTAGATACAAGTCCCAATCCGAACTAACCACCTCTCTCTATAGGTTTCGGTCGTCTCCGCCCTTAACAGCCTGCAAGCCTACACTGCGCCGCAATACACCTCCCTACTCTACAGTAATGGCAAGGTCCCCGCAACTCCGCTCTCCGGCCGCATCTTCGGAACCTGGACCTTCCTCTCTGCAGTCATTCGCATGACCGCTGCTTACAACATTACAAACTCTGTCGCCTACGATCTTGGCATGTGGACGTACGGCATTGCGCTATCACACTTTGTTGGCGAGCTCATCTTCGGCAATGCCTCGCTCAAGGGCCGGTTCTTGAACCCTTTGATTGTTGCGTCGGGTTCACTGGCTTGGATGTTCACCCAGCGCGAGGCCTACCTGAGTTAAATCCGTGGTTTTGGAAAAGAGGATGGCTTCGGGAAATAGTTCGACGCAGCGCAACACATGGCACAGATAGCCATGGAGGAACTGAGCATTGCATGTTGGACCACAAACTATGTATAACTTAACGCTTCGGCACAAAAGCTTGCGAGGAAAATAATATATATGCATATAGAAGAAAATATCTTCGACTCTGGTATAACCCTACTCAGACTTCATCACTGTCGTTTCTTTTCTTTTCTTTTAATTCTGAGACATCATGAATCGATCTTCTTCCTGTACAGCTCACCACCGCAAGCCCGCAGCTTGGCAGCAGCTTGTTCGGGGGTGATATCACGTTGAGGCTCCGCCATAAGCTCATAGCCAACCAAGAACTTACGCACGGTAGCGCTTCGCAGCAGAGGTGGATAGAAATGCAAGTGCAGGTATGATGCCTCGATCTCCTCCTCGGTACCATCCAGTGGCGCCTGATGAATGCCCATGCTGTAAGGGAAGTGTGTCTCGAAGAGATTATCATAGCGACGGGTAGTCTCCGCGATCGCCTCAGCCAGGAGCATTTTTTCGGCCTCTGACAAATCCACCAGCGCGCGCTTGTGTGTGCGGCTAACAATCATCGTTTCAAATGGCCACGTCGCCCACCACGGACAGACAACTAGGAATGCCTCGTTCTCAAACACAACGCGCTCCTGCTTGCGGCTCTCCAGCGCCGCATAGTCCTCCAGCAGGTGGCTACCGCCGTGCTGCTGGCGGTACTTGGTCAACTGATCCATTTCGGCGGCGGGCTCTTCCGGCATGGAGCTGGTCGT
>MUGJ01000002.1:121557-141479 GCA_008931945.1 Penicillium sp. BW_162_3FA
TCTTCTTCTTCATCTATCTCCCCACTGTAGTGCCCCCACTACAACAGTGTTAATGAAGCTAAAATAGAACGGATCAGTACATATCTAGTAAATAAATATTCGATGTCCCCCCCAGGGCCACGCCCACCGGCTAATATTTGAACCGGTTTACCCCACACCCCACACTTATAAAGGCCCAATACTTCCCCAACGATCTTACAGTCTGCTGTATACACATCCAAATTCACTAAACAATCATGACAGGACCTAGAGTTTCTTGGATAGGCCTCGGCAACATCGGCCGTATAAGTCAACACCCTACTACCCCCTTCAAAGAAACCTCATCTAACCCGCCATACCAGGGCATGAGCCAAAACATCGCCCAAAAAGGTCCCCAAACAGGGCCCATTCTCCTCTACAACCGCACAGCCGCACGAGCAACCGCCCACGCCTCAAAACTAACCAACGCGAAAGCCGTCCCAACCCTCACCGAGGCCGTAAACCAATCCGACCTGATCTTCACCTGCGTTGGCGATGACGCCGCCCTCAACTCAATCGTCACCGCGATAATATCAGACCCCACAATCCCACAAGATCTATCTAGCAAGATCTTCATCGACTGCTCGACCGTACACCCGGATACATCGCGACGAACCGAAGCAGCGTTCAACGAGCGCGGAGCAGGATTCGTCGCCTGTCCTGTCTTCGGGGCACCGAATATGGCAGATGCGGGACAACTTATCGTCGTTCCGGCTGGAAAGCGTGCCGCAATTGAGAAAGTGCGGGCGTTCTTTGACGGTGTTGTGGCTAAGAAAACCATTGACCTTTCATCTGGAAGTGGAAGTGATATAGATGTTGGACGGGCGTCTACACTGAAAGTACTGGGTAATACATTCATTCTTAATACTGTTGGTGTTCTTGCTGAGGCGCTGGTTGCGGCCGAGGCATCTGGGCTTGGAGTTGAGCCATTGCAAGAATGGCTCGGGCTTTTTGCGCCAGGGCCGTTTGCTAATTATGCGGAGAGGATGGTGGGCGGGGATTATTGTACCCGGGAGGAGCCGCTTTTCGCAGTTGATCTTGCTAGGAAGGATCTGGGGCATGCTTATGGGATTGCGAAAGAGGGAGGACTGCGCATGAAGAATGTCGAGGTTATGGACGGGCTTCTGGAGAGTGTGAAGGAGGTCAAGGGGCCCAAGGGAGACGTTGCTGCTGTTTATGGGGCGGTTAGAAAGGGTGCTGGGATGGAATTCGGGAATCAATGATCTTGGATGAATCGGATTAAGTATGATTATGAGAAGATGTATGGATAGAATTTGAATCAATCTGATTAAAAAAAATGATAAGATTGCTAGAGCAAGCCTTGCTTGTAACGCTATTAAATCATGGTCTCCATAGAGATATGGTGGAGACTCAAACTAATCAAGGAGTAGAGTTAATTATGAACACAGAATTTTCTTGAAAAAAAAGCAGCCACACGAGCGATCCTTTCAGTCATTATCGCATTACTCCTCGCGAATCTCCTGAGACTCGTCGTGGTGCTGGTGCTCACTAATGCCGGCCTCACCCTCCTTGCGGCCCCCGGTGGAAGATCCGTGCAGGTCGGCAACGATACCCTCGGGGGGAACCCAGCTGGAGGACTTCCAGGGCTTGACGTGGAGGACGTACATGGTGTCGACCTCCTCAAGAGTGCGGCCCTGGGTCTCGTTGACGAAGAAGAAGACAACGAGAATGGCAAGGAAGCAGCAGGCGGCAAAGACGTAGCCGTAGCGGAAGTCGATGGTGTTGGAGATGAAGGGGGTGAAGAAGGAAATCAAGAAGTTCCAGGTCCAGTTGGCGGCGGTAGCAACACCCATGCAGACAGCGCGGTACTTGAAGGGGTACATCTCACCACAGATAGCCCAGACAATAGGACCCCAGGTGGTAGCGAAGCCGACAATGAAGAAGCAGGTGAAAACAATCATAGCAACACCGGCAGGGTGCGAGGAGGGGTTGGTGTGCAGGATCTCGTGGCCGACGGAGGCCCAGATCATGAAGCAGATGAACATCCAAGCGGCACCGTACATCAGACACTTGCGGCGACCATAGTGTTCGACGATGTACAGACCGGGCAGGGTCATACCGAAGTTGACGGCACCGAGAATGATGGAGGTGACGTAAGAGTTGCTCAGACCGATACCCTGGAAGATACTGGTTCCGTAGTAGAAGATGAAGTTGGCACCGGTCAACTGTTGCAGAGACTGCAGAGCAATGCCGAGCAAGATACGGTGCAACATGCGAGGGCCGGTGAAGACCTCTTGCCAAGGAGCATTGCCGTGGGCGAGCTCCTCCTCAAGCTTCTGCTTCATGTCGGCCATCTCCTGGGCAACGACACGGTGGTTGCGGGGGACGCCGTACAGCTTGCACATGACATCGTGGGCCTCCTCGGTACGACCGTGACGGTAGGCGAAACGGGGAGACTCGGGCAAGAAGAGGGTACCGATACCAAGAATCAGGGGCCAGGCGAAGCCAATGCCCATGGTGATGCGCCACGAGGCGGCGTTCTCGAGGGTCTCAGTGCCGAAGTTGACAATATACGAGATGAAGATACCGAAGGCAACGAACAGCTGGAAAGCACTGACCATTGCACCACGGACCTGGCGAGGGGCAGACTCAGACTGGTACATGGGGACGACACTGGAAAGGGCACCGACACCGAGACCAGCAACCCAACGGCCAAGGGCAATTTGGTACCATTTGTCGGTGGTGGCAATCTGCACAATGATACCGACAATGTGGGTGAGGGCCCAGAAGGAGATGGAGTACTTGCGGCCAATACGGTCCGCAATGGGGGCAGCCACCAGGGCACCAATCATAGTTCCGATGGAGAGCTGGAATAGAGTTTAGTATGGGTATCACTTGCATTGTGGGAATGCAGAAATATCAACGTACCAGGCCGACAATCAGACCGTTGCGAACGTTACTGAAAGCATATTCTCCGGTGGCGGCATCGTACTCAGCGAAGCGTTGTTTGAAGTCGATCATGGTAGTGAAACCCGAGATTTGACCTGAGGTTCGGCTGTTATTAACGTTGCATCCATAGTGGCGAGGGTTGTGTGACACTTACCAGTGGCGTATCCGAAAATGAAACCACCCATGGAGACACACAGACCCAGGATGAATGACCGCCAGGTCAGGTACTTGACGGGGCTGTCATCGAGGGTGAGGTTGTCCTTCTCCACGGTAGTCGAGTCCGCACGAGCAGGAGTTGCGGCCTGGGAGGAGAATTGGGATTCAGCCTTCCCAGACTTGATCTTGTCCATAAAGGTAGAGACACCCATATTTAACAGACCCACAATGGATAAAATAAATAGAAGATGGAAAGAAAAAGGAGGGGAGAGGACGGGAGCAGGCGAACTAAATAGTCCTGGAGTCGCATGGGAAGTCTCGGGGGTGGCCCTTTCCCTTGGGGTACCGTGGGTACGGAGTATACGGAGTATGGAGATGTATGGAGATGTACTATGACCAACAAAAAAACGGGGGCCCGCATCTTACTTTGTATTGTCCCACGTTTTTTTTATGACCCTGGAGTGAAATGGGGTGGTAAGGTGGTAAAATTTCACTCCACGGGCCGAAAAAGTTTCTTTTTGGTCTTTTTCAATCTCTAGCGCCATGTACTCCGTGTTTGGGTTCCTCTTTTTTTTCATTTCTTTTGGTGGAGAAAAGGTGGAGGAACGGGGGAATGTTAGGGTACCTGGAATGCACGTGAGCTGAAAACATCTGTTATATTGTACTATTATTCACTCTTAGAATCATTGCATTCGTGATATGTCCTTCATATGAATTAATCAGTTAGTACGGAGTATACAATGCATGTGTACATCGGTAAACAGTAACCAGGATAGAAAATGTATAAATCAATGAAGAGTAAACAGTGCATAGTAAACATAACCACCAACTGATCACCCGACCTTCTTGCCACCTTCTAGAAACATACGGGATTTAGTTAGATATCTGGGTCCTCGGTGCAAATGCACGAATCAGAATCGGAGTGGATATGGAGACGTAACAGTGACCATGAGACTTTTGGTTCTGGTTCCTAGCTATAATCTAAGAATAAATCACTCATGTCTATTGAAGTGACGTATATACCCAGGTGATCGATCTCCGTCAGATCGGGTCCTGGTGCCGTGTTTACAGAGTGTAGAGGTGGGAGTATGTATACGTGGATTGCAAACTATACATAATAATTTACCCTACAAAGTACTATAGACGGGAATGAAAGGCAACTGAAACCGGGTGGGTTTCCCAAGAAAGAAAATGAAAACCAGGGTTTTTTTGAAAAAGAAAAAGAAAAACAAAAAAGAAAACAAAAAAGAAAAATGTTAATGCTAAGAGACAAGTGGGTCATAATGCGTGGACTCTGCTCTCTACCCGGTCAAAGGGGCGCTGATCATAGTTAAACCTGAGAGCTCCAAAAAAAAATAGCAACTGATTGCAGTTTATAGCTCACTCAGGGACAAAAGAAAGAGAAGCTCTGAACATAGAAGGAGAGAGTCCCATTTTTATCTTTGAACAGATTGTAGTGATTCGAAACGTGCTGATAAGAAACCACCCAGGTTGGACGTAGAAAATAGCATTGACCCACTATCGGTGAGGATTCGGTCGACTTGCGCGCAGAGATTTCCGATCTGTTGATTTTTGGATCCACTTTTTCTCAATCGGCACACCGAATGTGCTGTCTATCCCGAGCCGATTGCTATCCCGACTCGGGATAGCTACCGCTGGCCGAAAGCACATATATACGGAGTACTCCGTACTTTGTACGATAATAATGTATGTAGATTTAAGCTTCAATGAGAATTCATCCATTTTCACGAAGACAGACTCATAAATGCTTAACTCTGACATGATTCCGTTTTCCGTCCAGTGATTTTCATGGCATGTTCGGCTTGACCTTCTCGGCATCCCTTGTTCGGCCCAAGACCCATAATAAAAAAACTCTGACCTGCAAGTACTAATGTTATTAGTAACTCGGGTGTCAGACCACCAAAAGAGTGAAAAGAGTGAGAAAAAAAAGGAAAAATAGTAAAAACTGTAAAAACTCTGCAGACACTCTAAACCTCCCCTGGTTAGCCTCTCACTGGGAAATGGTAGACCACATCCCATCCATTTTACCTTGGCATCAACTTGGGTGAGCTGATTTTTTATTTTTTATTTTTTTTGCAACGCTAGATTAGACTGATTTTCTCGGGTCAGCCCGGCAGACTTTGTGTATATTGTATATTATATATTATATACTTAGTTATTGTAGGTACTGCGGACGTGGGACAATGTAACCATTCTTTAGTCTTTTATGTCTGTGTAACAAAAATAAGTTTTATGCTTAACACTGTTTGATTTAAGAATCCAAAGCCAAGACCACAATTTAGAGTTCCTATAAGAATAACAGATCTTCACACTTTCTCTATATTAGGAAACATTTTGGTGAGAATAATAGACAACTTTACGGAGTAGATACAACCAACATTGAAATTAGATAAACAAATACTAATCCAGAACAACCTACTCTGTACTCTGTACATACAACGTAGACATCTAATCGATCTTCCAAAGCCAACGTGGTCCTACAAACAACGATATGACGTCTACATTATGTATACTCTATATATGTTGCACTCGTACTTATGGACAACATGCCACCTCGCACATACACAACCCCGTCTTCCCCCATGAACCGCACTTGCCCCATTGCACAGGTGACAATGCTTGACTCCAACCCGGCGTTTTATCGGGAAGGGTGCAGTGAGGAAAATCGCGCTTTCCTCTTGTTTAGCATATATCTGATGTCATTGTTTTGTATCCCGGTGCTCGGTTAGCAAGGGGCATCTGGAGACAGGCTGTCTATTCCGCCTCCCGATGTCCATAATAGGAATTATTACTACGGAAGTACGGAGTAAGCTTTACCCTATTCCACCATGGTTTGGTGGGGTGTATTTATGTACGATGTACAGCCCGAGTCATGCTTATATTTTTTGTTGTATTTGATAATAGATCTACAGAGTAGTCAATCGAACTATCATATGTCTATACAACATACGTAGAAGGTCCTACATCCATCAATAATCTAACTACTTCATAAGAACTATGTTTATTACACGCCTAAAAGCCTGATTCACCTGTGCCACCTTAGGTCCTACATTCAGACTTTACGTTGGATATCCGCGTATCTTCCGTTCTATCATATGGGCATTAATTGATTATCTTTATGTCAAGTTGTGCTACATCAATACCACGCTACTACCAACAAGTGATCAAACCCACAAAAGAATCATATTATTGGTGCAACATTGCTATTGACTATTAGCCTATCGGCCAATGCACTCCATTGTTGCATTCGATCCAAACACCTTCGGGCCAATGCACCTGTGGACCTAACCGCCTGCTCTACATAACGAGATACCGGTGAGACCATCATAAGGGTCCACCGGTTTGTATCCGCTACGCAAGGGTCTTAAGGTTACAACCTGGGGTATACGAGAAAGACTGATTAAAGCTGATTAATAATGAAGACCCTGAAGAGACCTTAATTCTCCTTAGTGTCGTACCAGATAAAACCAAAAATCATCATCTGTATTGGCGGTATATGCAAGATCATCAAGTCAAGAACTTTTCCGTCCTATTGACCAGGAGAACAAACTCCCACAAATCATTACTGTGTCAAATAAACTCAGAAATCATCCACAGTAAACAGTCGTGGAAACCAAAAAATGCGCGTCAAATGAACATTTGGACGAGGAAACTCGGACGGGAAAAAAAAAGAAACATAAAACGCCCAACACCATTTTGCACCCGGTATCGAAACCAATGGACAATGATTAAGAATGGGTCTCGTTTCAGCCGCATCAGCATCAGCATCAGCGGAGCTTCTAACGACGATCCGTCTTGCCCATACCACGCTTTCCGGAGAACTGAAGAGAAAAAAAAAAAGGTTAGCAAATAATACTGATAAAAAAAAGACAATGTAGAAAAACATACCAAGTGCTTCTCGAGAGAGGCGGTTGTGTGACGATCAGCCTCACCAGCACGGGCCATACGGTTCATCTTCTTCTGGCCCAGCTTAGCCATACGCTCAGCCTTATCACGGTTACCGAAGGTGGTAACACCGTCGAGACGACGATCAGTTGCCGGTGTGCTGCGGGCACGGCTCTTAGCGCGAGCAAGGGCCTTGTGTGGGTTGTCGTCGACGTCCATAGCATCGGGATCGGCAGTAGGCTCACGGATAGTAGTGCGGCCGCGAGGTTGGTTGGCGGCGCGGGCACGAGAACCAGCGGCACCATTGTCGTAGCCAGCGGAGTCCAAACCCCGGGTCATCTCGGACAGCTTCTTGGACTTGGCGCTGCGGGGGATGGCGGCGCGGTTCTTGAGGGACTTGCGCATCTTGGCTTCGTTGCGCATCAGCACGCGCTTCTCGCGGATGAGATCGGCCTTCAAGCGGTTGTCGGCGTCTTCGACATCCTCCACACTCTCGTCGGACTCGTAATAGCCATCCGCCTCGAGCTTCTCTTCCTCCTCCTCGAGGGCAGCGAGCTTGCTCTCGATATCCGGATCCACAAAGTCGTAGATGTTCTTGCCCTTCCACACCTCGGGGATCTTGTCGTGGTTCCACTCCTCGTTGGCAAGGGTGTAGTCGCGCTGCATGTCGAAGTTGTAGACACCGGCACCGCCATTCTCCTCTTCGATGTCGCGCTCCAATTTCCGGCGGTTGGGGTCGTTCTTGTCGTACTTCTTGAGGTCCTTGACGGCCTCGGGAATGAAGGTCTCGCGGAGACCGCCCATGGGCTGGGCCACGTGGATACGGGACAAAACGTCGCCGAGACGGCTGCCGGGGGTAGCAGCGCTGGAGCCGGACTTGAGCTTCTGGGAGACTCGCTCAGCGAGGAGCTTGTCGCAAGCGGCGTTCTTGACGGCGGTCACACCTTCGGTAGTGGTGCAGGAAGCCTGCAGCAACTCGACATCCTCTGCCTTGAGGATCTCCTGCAGCTGCTCCTGGTACTCGGGCTCCAGGTCCTCAGGACGGCGGACATCAATCTTGTTAACGACAATGAACACAATCTTGTTGGCGAACAAGGGCTTAATGCTGTGGAAAAGCTTGATCTGATCGCCGACGGAGTATCCACACTGCTCGGAAAGATCCATGAAGTAGAGAATAGCGGACCGCAAGTGAGCAACAGCGGTGATCGATTGCATTTCAATTGTGTTCATCTCCTCGAGAGGGTGGTCCAGAATTCCGGGGGTATCAATAGCCTGGAAACGGAGGTATTTGTAATCGAAATGACCGACGAACAAGCTCTTAGTGGTGAAGGCGTAGGGCTGAACATCGACGTCTGCGCGGGTGATATTGCGCAGGAAGCTGGACTTTCCGACGTTGGGGTATCCACAAATCAGGAGAGTACGAGTGTTGGGGTCGATCGAGGGCAGACGACCCAAGTGCTGGCGGACCTGCTCCAGGTAGACGAGGGGGTCCTTCAGACGACGGGTGATGGTTGCCATGCGACCGAGGGCAGCGCGCTTGAGCTGTTTGCACTGGAACAGAGACTGCGCATACTTGATAAGACGGACGTAATCGCGAGAAACGGTTTCAATCAGGTGCTTGGCGGTCGAGACTTGACCAAGGGCGATACGGAAGTGGTCGGCATCGTAAAGAGTGTTCATCAAATCCTTGTCTGGTGGATATTAGACCCCACCCGAGCAGCCATAATCGCCATAGGAGTAAAACTTACGGAAAGGATGGATATCCTGCAGGCGAGGGAATCCATCAAGGATGTGCTGGAACTTCTCACCGAAAGTCTCCTGTGTATACTTGACCTTTCTGGTGTAGAATCCTGATGGGGAAAAAAAATTCGATCAGCGATTGTGCTTTATCGATAACCGCAATAACTTTTTTTTTTCCATTTTGCCGCCATGTCGGATCAAACAGAAGGATTGGGATCATACCTCTGATACGGCTGATCTTGAAACCGGCACGGATCTGTGTGGGAAGCTGTCTCTGAGTGCGACTCAGGACAATATCCAGGAATTCCTGGTGTGTCGGCACAGGCGCAATCTACCAAGCGGTGAAAAACGCATTAGCAATCTCCTCAGTCAAATCTGGCACCAAAGGGCAGTGGGTAAATTAACTCACATCCTTCCACGTCGTCTTCATGATGGGCACAAGTCAGGAGTCAAAGAAGTAATGACTCTTGAAGTAATGCCGTGAGTGAATGGGTGTTGATAGAGTGGGTTTTTCTCCACGAAAAAATTGTTGGCAGTCCTTTTTTTCTGCCGGGCGGAGGGGAAATGCGGGGACTAGGATTGGATGAACCGTGATATAGGCGAATCACGTGATATACTACGGAACAAAAAAGATCGAATACTCGAAATGAAGCCTCGAAAATTTATATGGCATAGTGATATATTGACATCTATCTGTCGCCATAATCAAACGTCATGCTCATATACATTGCATTGTCGTCAACTATGGTACACAGTCCTTTGTAACCGATTCGGGGAGCCCAAGCCGTTTCTGCCCAGATTTGTAAATGTAATCCCCGCCACCCAAAGAAACTCCATTGCTTTTCTCTTAAAAGCCCGTCTAGGATAAACCCTTAAGATGAGACAAAAACATGGATGTGCGTAATTAAAAAAAAAAGCAAACATGTTAAACCCGTCAGCGGTTTAACATACTCCCAGCCGAAAAGATGCAAACAGAAAAAAGAAACAAGAAAAAGAAAGAAACATTACGAGGAGGCTCTTACTCCTCAAGAGGCTCAGGGCCAAACTCCAGGATCTAGTTGGGGTCAGCATATATTTGCTGATAGTCAAAAATGAGAACATACCATATCAACCCAGCCACCACCACCGAACTGGCACTTGCTAGGGCCATGGGACTCGAAGCCAAATGACTCGTAGAAGGGGATCAGGTGATCATGTACAATGATCGCAATGCGCTCAGCAATCTGGGCCTCCCTAATGCGGTGGATATATGACTTCATCAACGTGCTTCCGACCTGCTTGCCCTGGTGCGCTGGGTCCACAGCAAGCGAATGAATGGCAATAGTGCGGCCACCTTCTTCGTGACCAACGGGCTGTCCGTCCTCAATAGACCAACGCTCGTTTTTCCAGTTGGCCGGAAGTCGCATCGACCGGTCTGTCACAAGGGGCTCTGAAGTGCGAGTAGCAATGATGTGGCCAACGAGTGTTGGGCGGGGTTTGGTTTCTCCCTCTGCGAGCAAAGGAAGGGTGAAGAGGCCCAGGCTGAGCTCGGGGCATCTGGTCAGACGATAAATGAACTATCAAAGGGTTAGTATTGAAGTCGCGTCCAATTCGTATCGAGTTTACGTAATTCAAATGTTGAATTGGTACTCTATTTCGGTGCAATTGGATCTTTGCGAGTTTTAGGGTAGCCATACCTTATCGTGGGAGCAACGCTCCTGCTCGGGGAAAGCTTCCTCTACTTTCACACAATCTTCCACATTAGATGCGGAGAGCAATTGGACGAAAGGATGCAGCTCATCCAGCTTTGTGCGGTTGTGGGAGGGTGGGCGGCGGAACCAGTATGGGAAATCGTTTGCGTCGTCATCCTGATCAGCTGCAGCATAGTCCTCATCCACCTCGTCCTCATCCTCGTCATCGTCATCATCGATCGGGAACCCATTGGCTAGTTGAATGCCAGCACGGCTCATGATACGAGACAAATCGCTGTTGTTGGGGTTTCCAAGAGACAAGTCATCCGCATTGGACAGCGGCCTCAGCCCATTGTCCTGGCCAGACATGGACTCAGAGAGGTATTCACTCTGATCGGACATAGTGAGCGATTGAGAAATTGACAGGGGTATCGAAAGTCAGAGCGGCTGGGATCAAAATTTCGGAAGGTGAGACCAGGCTAAGGTGCTGGGATCAATTGGAGTGCAGGGAGGAAGTACCCGGCTTGGTGGCGTAGACGAGGGATGTGAATCTAGAACGGTGGGGATTAATCTCATGCACGTAATTAGGACCAAATATGGACTCGAACAGAGCCAATTTTAACAGTAAATTGACAATTTTCGTCCCTGGTAAAGTTCAAGGAAATCCAAAGTGCTTCTGATTAATTGGGAAATGTTGGCAATTCATAAGAATCTGCGACGCTGTGTGCAAGGAGGGGTATTGGGACCTCGGATTGGATTGAAGGGGGAGAGCAGACGTACTTAGGATTTAATATCTGACAGTATTTGACAATATTTGGATAACTCCAGATCTCCTGAGAAAAGTGTTTTTGAGTATTCTTCCTGAAGAGCGTGGAGAAGGAACTTGGGAACTTTTTGCAGTGGCGGGGGAGTTCAGCCGATAAAGTACAGGGACTTATCAGTACGAGATTCTGGCCCGTGTTCGCCCTACATTACGATGTATCCCGTTGTACCGTTACATTTCACCCCAAAGCGGTCTACTTTTTATTTTTACAGGGCTTCTAGCACTTGCCTATACCTACATGGAGGTAGAGTGTTAGGAAAGTAGTGCTAAAAAGTGGGTTTTTATTTTCTATTTGATGAAGACTAGATAAATTTAACAATATCACATAGGACTAGGGTGGGGTTTAGGATACTAGTTAGTTCATCATCGATGTAGGTGTGAATCGTGCCAAGTCCCTCTAGGGCTATATTACTACAATACGATCTAGTATAGCCCCATAAGTTCTAAAAAAGGGTCTTCAATCCATTGGAAGAGCTGGATAAGTATATCTTCAGAAAACCACTGAGCATTCTGGTCACAAAAGTGGCATGGGTGATTCCCACATGTTGACTTTCTTTTTTGTTACGATGTACCAATGTAGTATAGTTAGAAGAAACATTTCAAGTATGTTTCTTTTCTCTTTTTTTTTTTGATCTCTTCGTATCTTACCTTGTGCTTGAAGCAACCTAAAGCCAAAGAAGGGGTTGGGCTATTACTGATCATATGTAGGTGTAGTTGATTATATATTTATCGATCAAAGTAGCTAACTAGCTAGGTGGTACATATGTATGTTAAGGTAGATTTTCTAAAATCTTGACGCTAGCTGCATTTACCATAAAAGTCTAGCCTCATCAATTCCGGGCTCATTAACATGCTTATATATTATCTATAGTTATATGTACGTATGTATGTACATAGGTAGCCCCGGAGTGGACATGTTAAATGCCTCTCTTATCAATCTTGGGTATCCACAGGCGGTGAGTTTATAACCGAGGATGCGTCATATTATTTTCTTTTTTTTTTGTTTAATCTTGACTCATTGTTCTCTTTCCTCTTATATTGTCATGTTCTTTGTTGATTCATGGTGAGATTGCTTCTCCGAGGCTCTTGCATTGGCATCAACTGCTGGAGTAATTGATCCCACATACACTCAACCATGAGCTCCCGAACATTCAACTGGTCTCGAACGGCCAAATCCTCATTGGTCAAGGTAACCAAACCCGATATACCCCTGCCAATGCTTGAGCATTTATTGACTAGAAATTTGAAGCAACATCTCGTTCGTCCCAGTGATCCCATTGCGGCGCGTTCGGCACAGGCGCCGAATGTCCGAGCCCAGCAAGTTGCCGAGTTCTCGGGCAGCAGCGAAAGCCAAGATCGTCTCGGCCACCGCGCAAAGGAGAAATTGCTGGATCGGGTAGGTAGCAGATCACTTTCTTCTTTTTTTTTTGTGTCATATGCTAACGGTTGCGTGTTCGGCTTAGGAATTCTTTCTCAGCCTCCTGAACTCCGCATCGACTAAGCGTGAAGCTAAGTCGTACCTAGCTCGGCTAAAGGCTAGCCCCGCCAAACCAACCCAAGAATCTTCCGAGTCCCCGAATGAGTCCATATCAGCATCTCTGCCCTCTGGGGTCAATTTAGGGTCGTTCTATGGTGCTTCCAGGGCGGTGTACGACAGTCCTGTCTTCCGGCAAGATACAACTCCCACTCCGCGCGCGCAGGATATACCCGAAAGGTTGCACTTGGCCCTGATCAAAATCACCACTCCACAATTACTCGATGATGTCGTGATTAATGGAGTGGCCAAGACACTGTCGCAGCTCGTCCGCCTGGGCATGGCATGCTGCGTGGTTGTCGATCCCGGAAAGGTGGATGGCCCTGCCGGGCGACAAACAGCCATTGAGCAGGCGAATCGGATATCGGCGGCAGTCGATGCGCAGCCAGACTCGAAATCATTCCGACTAGACTCGGCGTTATCCATATCAGAGCGGGGGTCGGGTCCACCCACGGTGCTATCGCGAAAAGTGCTCTTGAGCGCCCTTCGGGATGGTCATGTGGTACTTGTTCCCCCAATTGCCTATATGGAGGAAAACCCCCGAGCTGTCACAGTTTCAGCCAACGATGCTGCCCTTGCCCTAACAAAAGAATTTGCGGGATTGTCATTAAATCCAGACCCGGACGAAGACCCAGCAGTGACGGCCAAGAGAATCCGTACTCTACAAAGGGAGGTCTCACTGGATCGTGTCATTGTTCTCGATCCGCTGGGGGGCATCCCGGCATTCAAGGGCCCTCAATCATCGCACGTTTTTATCAACATGGAGCAAGAGTTTGATCAGATTAAAGACGAGCTTTCCCAGGCACGAAACTCTGTTTCTGGAAACAACGATTCCTCAAAACAAGCCTTAAGCACTAAGCCAATCTTGGAAACAAATCCGGTGTCAAAGTTGGTCAATCGTGAGGTTGTCTCACCTGAGCAACCTACCACATCCGGTCAATCACCGGGTGCCGAGGTGATGGAGGAGGTGCTAGATGGTCATTTACAGAATCTCCGATTAGCCCAACAAGCATTGGCCATGCTACCATCAGCCTCCTCGGGCATCATCACCTCCCCACAAGAAGTTTCCTACTCAGCCCGTTCACCGCAACAGGCTGCCGCAGACCTGTCAGCGGTCGGAACCCGTCGACAGCGCAACCCGTTGATCCACCACCTTCTCACCGACAAGCCTCTACTATCATCCTCTCTACCCCCAGGTCGACGCGGTTCTTCCAATGGTGGCGGATTATTCAGCCCGATCACCTCCCACACGACCTTCGTCAAACGCGGAATGCCGCTTACAATTCTCCCAAACCCCTATACAAAACCCTGGGCAGCCCAGACCCAACCACGACTGGGACTGAACGACCCTTCCATCGACCTTCCCCGCCTAGTCACTTTAATCGAAGACTCCTTTGACCGCAAACTAGACGTCCAAAACTACCTCGACCGAGTGAACAGTCGTATCGCCGGTGTCATCGTTGCCGGCGAGTATGAAGGCGGCGCAATCCTCACCTGGGAAACGCCGCCGGGCGTTCCAGACGACGGAAGCGAAGCCAGTGCTGCCCGCATGGTGCCCTATCTGGATAAATTTGCAGTGCTCAAGCGCAGCCAGGGCGCTGGCGGTGTCGCGGATATTGTGTTCAATGCGATGGTGCGCACATGCTTCCCCAATGGAGTCTGCTGGCGTAGTCGCATTGACAACCCGGTTAATAAATGGTACTTTGAGCGGTCTTCAGGTACCTGGAAGCTGGCTGATAGTAACTGGGCGATGTTCTGGACGACGCCTGGGCTGGTGGAGGACACTCAGCGCTTCCAGGACTATGAGGCCGTTTGTCGGTCTATTCAGCCTAGTTGGGCTGATAAGAAAAGTGTCATTGACTGACATGTATATAGAAAGGAACATTGGTGTCGAGTGATACCAACCATTTCCCCCTTTGTCCAGGAATAAGCATATACCCTCTAAACCTAGGTGAAATTCAGCTCATTTTGAATATCGTGCGCAATGGTCGTTTTACGTAAAAGGGAAGTGGTCGATGAGCTTTTGATATTGACTTTGATTTTGGGATCTAACATTTGAGCATGCCAAAGTATATTTCGGTTTATTGTTTAGGTCATTGCATAAAGATATTCAACTTGTGCTACAGAAGACCACGAATTCGGTTGATGATGCATTGAAATATGGAAATATGGAAATACCTAGGTAGGAAATTGTGCTAGATTATGTAGATTATGATGGGCATTGAGCCTGTGTTACAGCAGACCATGATGAATTCGGACGAGGACGCATGAAAATATTGAGCCTGTGCCAAAAGGATTAGTCTTCATATTTGAGATCCAACCTTGGAAGCAATGCACAAACTTTCTTTTCAATCAGAAGCGATGGAATCGTTTAGAACATTATAGTTCCCACCTCTCGCCGAGAAGGGACATAGACATAATCCTAGCTTGACTGTACGCAAGCTCGAATTCGGCGGGATCTGCCCTCAATTTGATAGTTCATCGTCACCATCGCAGTCTGCCCCCTGCTGTGAAACATCGCTTTCCATGCACTTCACTAGATTCGCGAGATGATATTTGCATGGGAAAATAGCAATTTTTGTTCATAATGTTGATGGCTGGCAACCCGGACTCGTGAAGTATATAAACCACCTAAGATAATAACAAAGCATCTATCGTCAAGTAAGCAGTCGATCTGCTGTTAATCTGCCCCTCTTTATCTTTATTTATCCATATCATTTCACTGCCATGGGATTCAGGTCCTATCCCCAGCGTCTTGCAAATGTCCTTACCACCAGACGGTGGGAATACCTTGCCGTTAGCTGTGGCAGCCTCTGCATCACGCTTTTCGTGATCGGATTCGCAATATCGGGCAATATCCCACCCACCGCACCATGGTGGGATGCCAAGCGAGTCCACGCTCATTACTGGGCACACGTCAAAGGTAGCCAGGCCAGCAGTGTATTTTTCATGGTCGGCGGGGCTATCTATGTCGCCTATTCAGCAGCTCTCACACGCCAGATTCGTAAAATCCCCGAAATAGATCCCATCATTGGCGACCTTCAACTTGCGAGTGCAGCAGCAGGTTTCAGCGCCTTCATGCTAGGTGCCGTTGCTATGGGCCTATTGACATTCCGCGATTATGGCCCGGAGTTGACACAACTCTTGAATGATCTTTTCTGGATGGCCATGTTTTTAACGTGGCCAATCTTCTTGGTGCAGATGTGGTCGGTTGCGTGGGCAAGCCTCAGCGATAAAAGCTCCAACCCTGTACTTCCTAGAAGTATGGGTGTGGTCAATTTTGTCGCCCCCATTGTCTTTGCTCTGAGCAGCGGAATCCATATACATCACACGGGCCCTATGGCATGGAATGGCGGCCTTGTGTTTTGGCCTACCATGGTAGCTTTTGGATTGCAGGTCAATATTGACACCTGGTATATGTGGAGGAATGTAGAAGATAGGCGTCATCTTCCCTAGGAACCAACGTGTTGCTAGGAACCAACGTGTTGCTCGCGTCACCTGTCCCAGAAACATTGTCAGGGCAGCTCCAATCTCCTAACTTGCGGAAGCAGATTGGATACTATGATGACTGGCAACCAGAATGGGCGTTCCCGCCCAATTATTACGGTCGAGGAAGAGGGGAGAAATTGTTCTGTTGAGATGATAGGGGAGAAGCATAGAAAATACCAGGCTATGGAATATATCGAGTGGTGAGATGTTGACGAAGAGAGGTATAATGTGCATTGAACTTTATCAGTCTTTGTCCTCCATAAGCTATGTGTTTGAATCTACAACCTAGTATACCTTAGGTGTCTATTTCCCGAATCCACAATGTATCCCCCGTATCCCCTAGGAGGGTTTTATATAGAGAGGTGGCGAATCAAAGAAGTTAGGTAGTAAGGGAGATATTTCGTTATAACCGTCGTGGATTAAACAATACCGGTCTCCATTCGTCAAAACCACTGGCAGGCATTCGTTGTAAGAACTCTCAAACGTTGTGGATTCTTCATCTTCCAATTATATGTCCTCTATTTATGCCGAGCCTCAACAATTTCACTCCGCCACACCTCGCCCATTACATAGATTGCTAGTGGATCCATAAAATTGTGGAAAGTTTGGAGATCTTGAAAGATTGAATAGTGAATAAGAGGAAAGCAAAATATCAGTTAAAAGTACGAGAATATAATATTTCCACGGTAGAGACGGCAAAGCGTCTCTGATGATAGTCTCATTGTGGTGCAGCTCCCTTGAACTGGCCCAGAGCAGGAAGAGTGCTCACAGGATTTTGGCCGAGCTGTGAGAGTATCCCGATTTGCGTTTTTACGAATCCCGATACCGGGGATCTTCTGCCCTTCCCGATCTGACGTTCGGTCAAGTTTCGGGATAATTATAGCCTTGGTATCCCATCCTGGTAGCTTGGCTGGACGTACATGTTCTTGGCGCACGAAACCTTGGCCAAAAGCCAAGGCTAGAGAGGCGGGCGGAACCAGTAGAAGTACAATAAGGATAAGAATAAGACAGTTGCTTTGACACAATATAATCTCATCGAAAGGAGTTTATGCCCATTGTAAATGAAAATATCGTCAAAATCAAAAGGAGAGAAAACTACAGATGGTGGAGTACATCCATGGATATAAGGAGACTTGTGGGGTTGTAAACCCTAAAACCCTTGGATTACCCCGATTACCCCAGTTTCCTTGAAGAAATGCTTGTACCACAGTTTGACTGGACTGCGCCGACGGGGAAAATTTGAGAAAATGTCGGTGATATCTCGTCTTGGAAGTGTCCTTGGCGGCGGCCTGATCACATCGACCGAAACTTTGCTGTTGTTTGTCGGCTTGTGGTCCGATGTGCCCTTATTTACCATTGTCTTTATATCGGCCTAAGCCCTTTAGAATGAGATATATCTCGAACCCATGATCGAACACCTCTACAAACAGTGTGCCTCCGCCCAGGTCCACAGGTGTCTTTAAAGAATCTTAGGTAGCCCCCCGCATATAAAAAGCCTCTGCAAGTGCACAAACAATAAAGTGCGACCCACCTCACGCCCAGATATGCCTTGGCCTACACGTTGACTGGAGAAACGGGGAGGGCCAAGGGTCTTATCAAAATGGAGACTTTGAAGATGCTCGACCGTGGCCCGCCTACCCCATGGAGATTTTCCCCCGACATGCGGGATTCCAAGTTATTGTTTGCTTTGGCAGAAATTGAACTTTGCCTCCATGAAAAAGATATAAAAGGTCGTTCCCCTGCAAACCGATTGATCCGATTATTCTGAACAGTTTGCTTTTTCTTTGTAGGCTCCTGCCTTCATTGGGTTTACTGTTCTTTATTACCTTCTCAAACTACATTTGTTTTTGTCCAACATGGCCGGTCTTCATCTCAACATCGACTGGAAGTCGAATCGGCGGGCCATTGCCTACTGTCTGGTGGCTGCCATCGGTGCCCTTTGCTACGGTTACGATACGATCTACTATACCGGAATTCAGGGCATGACATGGTTTGCCAAGGACTATGGGGAGCAGAACGCAGATGGCTCCTACTCGCTTGGAACATCGTTCCTATCACTGTCTGCTAGCATCATCTATGTGGGAGAGTTAGTCGGAGCTCTTGCTGCCGCTCCCATCAATGACTTTTTCGGCCGGCGTGTTGTTTTTCTGTCGGCCTCTCTTTGTATCGTTATCGGTGCCATCGTGCAAGTGTGCTCCTTTGGCTCTGATCCAGTCTTCTATATCAGTCGTGTTTTGATTGGTCTAGGTGTCGGGCAGTTCACCGCAACTTGTCTGATGTACATCGGAGAGGTCGCACCATCCGCCATCAGAGGTCCAGCTCTCATGTGCTTCCAGTTCATGCAGTCGGTCTCGCAGTTAGTCGGAGCCTGTGTCAACCAAGGCACGCAGAGCATTTCCAGCGCCCAATCTTATCGCATTCCTATGTGTCTGCTGGTTGTTCTCCCCGGTATCATGCTTCTGTGCCTTCCTTTTACACCCGAAAGCCCAGTGTGGTACATGTACAAAGGCAAGCGCGAAAAGGCCATCAAGGCCCTCCGCAAAATCAACCACAGCTGTCGTGACTATGATCCCTCGGTGGACATCCAAGCAATCGACGACCAAGTCCAAATGGAACGTGAAATGGCGAAAGATGCTACCTGGATGTCGCTCATTACGGATCCTATCGAGCGCCGTAAGCTCTTCTACGCCTGCGGCGCCATGTTCGTGCAGCAGATCAACGGTATCCAGTTCTGGTACACATACGGCGTTGTATTTGCGCAGTCGATCGGCGTCGCCGACCCCTTCACCATAAATACCATTATCTACGTCCTACAAATCATTACCGTCGGCGTTGCAGTTGTCCTCGGAAACAAGATAAAGCGCCGCACGAACCTCATCATCTGCTCAGCGGGTATCTTCGTCTCCCTCATCGCCGTCGGCGGCCTGGGCACCACCCGGTCTCCAGACGGCACCTTTGGCCGTGGTATCGGCATCGGTATCGTCGTTCTCGCCTACATCAACATCATCTTCTATAACTTCTCCATCGGCACGCTTTCATACTCCATCGCATCGGAAATGTCCGTTGGCCGCAACAGAAACAAGATCACCTCGTGCGCCATGGCCGTATTCTTTCTTACAGTCTGGCTCATGGTCTTCACCAGTCCTTACATGTACTACACGGCTAATTTAGGTCCAATGATCGGCTTCGTCTACGGAGGAACAACCCTATTTTTGCTGGCGTACTCGTGGTTCTGTGTTGGCGAGACCGCGGGTCGGAGCAATGCCGAAATTGAGAGACTCTTCCAAGACAGGGTTCCTGTTCGCCAGTGGGCGACATATGTGATTCCTTCCGATGATGGGGTAGTTATGAAGAAGCAGGGCACTGAGGATGAACAGATTGAGATGGCATGAGTTGTATGGCATCAGTCCACTTGAATATATACCTGTGCACATCGCGTGTAACACAAGAATGAAATATGTTGAATAATATACTATGGAGTAGTCCATTAAGCAGCATGTAAAATCTTGGGATGGATCTTTCACAAAAGAGGAATACTTTGCAGTATAGAAATAAAATCGTAATACAGTTTGTATGCATCAATGTGAGTAAAACTGTTATGTATTGAGTGGACAGAGAGAGGAGAGAGAAAGGAAGAGAGAGAGCAGGTCAACTATCTACTACAGGTTCTATCACA
>MUGJ01000020.1:0-21674 GCA_008931945.1 Penicillium sp. BW_162_3FA
TCCTAGAACGATTTCCGGTAGGTATTATACTAGTAAGGCTCCTAATTATTAGATTAAAAGAACTAAAATCTACTATTAGATACTAATATTATTCTAATTATATAGATATATTCTTTAAGATTGTCGGTTTAAGAGTAGTACTTATTAAGTTTTAAGTAACTAGCTATAAGTACTTTAAGTATATCTAATTTCTATAGAATATACTTATATTTAAGTAGCGCCTCTATTTTAAAAAAGTGATTAAAGAGGGTATTATAAATCTTAAAAATAAGATATATAATGACCTTCTTTATCTTTAAGAGCTTTATTATATAGTTAAAGAATAGCTAAGTGATTTATAGAAGATAGTTAATTTAACGCTATTCTTAAGTATTAAGTAATATCTTCTTATAATTATACTTCTTATAGAAGGGCTAGAAGAAACTATATAGTCTTTTTATACGATAAAGTATTAAGAAGGTAGAATTCTACTAAGTTCTTATATCCTAGATTAGAATAAGCTAGGATTCCTTTTCTTAAAGTTAGAGAAAGGCTATCTAGTATTACGGACTTATATAGATATATATAGTAAGATAATAGATCTTATTTAAGATATATAAGATCCTCTATATCTAGTACTAAGTATTTGTCTTTATTATAGATAACTTCTAGTTAGTCTATTTTGTTTCTATATTCTTATTTAGAGAGATAGCCTTTAAATAATTAAGAAGCTAGTTTAAATAAAGCTAGATAATATAGGTAAGATAGGGTATTCGGATTACTATTATATTACTAGAGAGTACTTACTAAATAGCCTTAACTATTATCTTATTATTAGTTATATTATTAGTTATAACTCTAAATACCCGATCCTAGATCTTATACTTAACTAGAGTTTTAAGGAGTATACTATTTAGATTTAAACTAGTATAGGAGCTATAAAGTAGTTTAAATCTAAGTAGAATCTTTTAGTATATTTAGTTACTATTAATAAAATAGCTAGTAATAGCTATAAACATTTAATTATATAGAGAAGTCTAGCAATCTAATACGATTAAGATTTTTATATTATTAGGTAGTATTTAGAGGATAGATTTCTATTATTCTATAATTATATTACGTAAATAACGATATATTATAGTAGTAGAGGATATCGGAGGGAGAGATAGTATAGAGTAGGCTAATCGGAATAGCTTATAAAATATTAGATATTCGATAAGATAGAATAGAAGTCGATTAAGGATAAGAAATTAGAGAAGATACTCTTTCTATACTAATTATAAAAAAGGAGCCTCTAGTAAGCCGTAATCCTATATATCTAGGAGTATTAGGGAAATTAGATAGCTAAATAAATAGGTAAGGAGATACTACTACACATAAGAATGACACGGTGAATGGGAGGCCAGAAATGGCCGCCTCGGAGGCCGTTTTAAGCCTTCCACTCACCGTCGCCGGGCTTGGCATCACGTGCATCTACGCCCACGGCCGACTCTCTCTACTGCCACCCATGCTTTCCGTTGGCTGTGCCTGGTGCCTGGGCCCGACCGAGACCACTTGCACTATAGCAACCGTCGACGCGACCCACCCTCAGCCATCCTCCTGAAGGAGAAGAACCAAGGATGGCTCCCCTCCTTGGTTCCCTTCTTCCCTCGGTTTTTATAAATATCGACTGCCATGGCCCCGACACAAGGTTCTTGCTACCAAGCAACTCTTCCAGTCTCAGGTCGGTCTCTTCAACGGCACGGCCACTCAAGTGTGAGGAGAGAACCAGCGTCGACCATTTACTTGTTCTATGACTTGCCTTCGTTCCTTGTGCCTTCTTTGATCGCACCAACCTCCTCCTGCCATGTCATCTCATGGTTCTGTTCCGTCCGACGAGAGCGATACTACCCCAGGTCATTCTGAGGTTTTTTCGGACCATGCTTCCGACACTGATTCCTCCACCGAGCCCAGCGTCTTCGACTCAAGCAGCGAGTGTGAAGATGAGCCCGAAGATGAGCTGGTTTCGGAAGATGAAGAGGAGCAACTTCCACCAGAATACTACCTCCACGAGGCCGAGTCTCTTGACGTCTCCCAGCTTCGACAGAAACGCTACAGCCCGAATACCCAAAGGTCTTTGGATGATACGCAATATTTCTGGGACCAGTGAGAATTCACTACACCCTTCTACCTTGCTTAGTTCGCTGATTGTTCTAGGTTCTGCAAAGGCATGAAGCGCGATCCGGTGGAATATTTGTCCTGGCTCTCTGATACCGAGGAGACGGTCCGCTTCCTCAAGGCTCTCTTCTCCTGGCGGTGTGACCAGCGACGGGGAAAGGATAGACGTCACACCGCGGGAGTGAATACCAAAAGCACGCTCGACGCATTTTGGAAGTGGTAGCATCTGATCTACAAGGCCGAGGTTGGATATGGCGTCAGCAAAGATGTCTATGTCAAGATCCGTGACGTAAGATCCTGATTGAATATCTATATCGATAAAAATTTGACCGGGCTGACTTTCAATAGGTGCTTGCAATAGTTGCGACGGAAAAAAGCCTTTCTCTGAAAGGTCGACCGAAAGTGACTATATATGTCGAAGATGTGGCCGAGTTTGCACGAGTGGTTCTATCTACAACAGAAATGACCTTTCTATATAGCTGGTACCGGATACAACTCCTTCTTTTCTGCCAGCTAGCTGCTATCACCGGTAACCGTCCGGGGGTACTATTGAAACTTCGCTTCTAGGACCTTAAGTTGACATTAGTTCGAGATCCAAATAGTAGACGACCCTAACTGTTCATTTATTTGAGGCCGGAATTCATAAAAACATTTCTTAGCGGGAAAGAGTCGTAAGAATGTCCCCTGTCTTTTGCTTCCTTCCTTCCCTATTCGATTTATATCTAATTTCCCTATACAATTCTATATACTGAAGTTCTTCCGCTAACGGACCTAGTCAAAGCTTGCTTACCATTTTGAAATAGGAATACGTTCCCAATTCCGGAAATCATCTTTAATCCCACCCTAGTTCTCAGTTCTTATGTCTTTCTGCTAGATATACTCTTCAGGATTGGTGTATTCAAAAGTCTGTCTAAAGACGGCCCTATAATAGATTGCCTTAAGAAATTATACCGTCTTCGGGTTCTCTATAGACTTAGTGAGCAGGAATTAAAGCTGAAAGACGAAATTCTCGATCAAAATGTGTTTTGCTAAGTACTATAGGAGCCTAGTGGGATTCGAATTGCACTAGAAAAAAAACTTACCAAGGGATGGCTAAGTTACCGAATAAAACGAGGTAGTGAAATTACGGGTTTCGCGGAAGTCGCGAAGCTATATTGCCTCTAATACGGTGTAGTAAAAGCGTTCAACGATAGCCGTGAGTGAAACATTGTATATAATAGGATCCTAGGCTAATGCTTCCCTATAATCAGCGGATGTATCTAATGAACTACAGAACGTGATGCTGCAGTATGCTAGTATCGATACTTTTGTTCGGCACTATAGCGTAGGTATTCATATAGATGCCTAGGCAATTATACAGGGCCTACCCGCTCAGAAGCAGCTTATACGGTTTGCCTCCTTGATAAGTCGATCTATTGATCCCCGTAGACCCTATCGACTAGAGGATTCGAGCTATATCAATGAGATTCCCCGTATCCGCACTCTAGAAGAAAGGAAGTAGGCGCGGAAACAACTTCGAGATGCTAAGAAGCGCACCTATAAAAATGCCTAGGCTGTATTATAGCGGGAGTTTAGTGATAAACTTTCGCGGGAAAACTTCCCTTATTCTAGAATGATCCGTAAGCGACGGAAAGCTTAAGAGAAGAGAGTTAAAAAGCTACAGCAAAAGTTCGACTATACAGATAAGCAGTATAATCGCTTAGTTAAGCAACTATGTAATGAGAAAGGGCGGCAAAGGAACCACTTGATTCGTGAGAACCTAGAGCGTTACAAGAACGAACAGCTAGTAGTCGATAGCGAACGACAACTTTCCGGAAAGGTTGTTGACGAAGAAGTATTAGTTAAGCTAGAGCGAACAGGCTACATAATACCGCAGTATATAACACTTATCGACACTATCCTGACCATACTAGGTACGACGATTGAGAAAGAATATAAGCGTCGAATTGCTGCAATTAATGCAGTGATTGCGGTCTGTAATATAGAAGAGGGTGTACCCTCGCGGTCTCGTGTCGCCCGAAAACGCTCCGCCAATACTGGCGATATGCTACCGACTACCCCCCTACCTAAAAGACAGAATTCAACCCCTTCAGCTGAGAGCGACGATGCTTTTTCTAAAGCTATCGCTTCAGTTTGCGTCAAATCTCTAGAAGAGAGACTAACGATTTGCTTTATTTGCCTTGGTACCCCTAGGCTGCTACAGAGCGAACGTCTGAGGATATATAAGAACTCTGGATCTCTAAGCCGACACTTCGTCAGTAAGCATATTAAGCCGTTTTCAAATGATATGCGCTGTGAGTGCTTTATTTGCGGGGAGAAGTTGGAGTTAAAGTCTATGCTATTGAACCATGCAGAAAGGGTGCATGGAACTGTCTCACGCTCTTCTAAAACAGCCCTTAGGCTGACATAGATACGAAATGGTCTCCGTTATCTCACTTTGTGAAGGTATAACCGGGGTTCAGGTTTAGGGGTGCAATATTATATATCTTAGTTGGGGTCTATAGACCTGTTAAGCTTTGGTAGAGTGGGTCTTTGCGGTGTAAGACGAATGATGAAAATTCGCTTCCAAAAATTTAGTCAATTCCGAGTAAAGGGTATTCTGTTGGTGTAAGGTACGGAGTATCACCACACGAATAAACCTCGTTTCTTATGTCATGGTTTATTTTATTTTATTTTTATGATTGTAGTCGTATGAAGCATAATACTCGTCTCACGCCAAGCTGTGTCGGTTTGCGTGAGGCCCCGAGCTAGACGTAGGCCTTGTTGTTTATGGACTGATGGGGCGGGCCACCAGTGCATCTATCTCTCCTATATTAGTAGTATAGGTTTGCCTGTTATTTCCGAAGCCTCTAAGCAGTCATGTATTGCGAGTCCGAATCTTGAGACTGTAGCATGGCATTACAGCACAGGCTAGGTTGCGACCGACGAGTAAGACGGGAACCAGTTTTCAGGGTCTTTGAACCGGCGATATACACTCCGCGCCTTACGGACAAAGCTCAGGCCCATCAACACCCTACCGGTATTGAAAGATTTGATAGTCGGCATGGCACTATTACTGTATGTTACAGCGCGGTTCTTCCGGTATGGTAAAACTTACCATACAAAACATAAAGCGATGTTTAATGGGTAACGAATAACCAAGTGTGACAATACCGTGCGGGGAACTCACAAAATTTCCCCCCATCGGAGTTGACACCCGGTTCTGCCACCGCTGAACCAACCCTGAGCCCACCCTGAGCCTACCTGGAGCCTACCCTGAGCCAACCCTGAGCCAACCTGGAGCCTACCTGGAGCCTATTCAGATCCGAAAAATAGACATCTTTGAAGTACTACTTTTAGTTATGTTCGGGCGTTATTCCGAAGACAGAAGATCGCCAATAAAATCTTTTATATTCTTTGCTTCCTATTGGATTTGTACAATGATTTTGCATTTTGTTCATATTAAGTCTAGATTCTCTTTCGATTTTATACCAGTAAGTAGAATAGACTGCAGTTATAATATATACTGGATTGCGACAAAACCATGTGAGCTACCAGGAACAGAACGCTTGACGCGAAAAGTACGCCGTGCGTAATGATCAATCTATCTTGGCACACGCTCCTATGCTAGTGGAAAGTCAAATTCCCATTCTAGTATCACAGCTTCTCGCCTTGGAAAGCGATTCCCATTTCCTAGTCTTCGCTGCGGACTTGCCTTGTGTTTGTGGGTTGCCAGAAAGAAATAAAATACCCTATTATGTAGCAAGAGAACTATAGGAGACGCATAGAACGTTGCACATTGGTGAAACCGTACAGATACGAGCATGATGAAAATTCGCCAGTTTATAAGAGTCGTGAACCATATCCTTGTCGTTTCACTTTTTAGAATCGGGATTATACACGCAATTCAAACTACTGGAAAGCAGAGCTGCTCTTGCGAGAACGACCAGATCCTCGCTTGGGCGGTGCTTCCCCGTCAACAGAGGTTGCTGCTGGAAATTAGCATTATATGATACCTTTCTGGGAGAACTCACATTTCTCAGAGACTTGATTGATCCTGCTGTCTCGGTAGCGGACAGAAAACCCACAGCGGCAGAATCGATTGGCCATCGCTCCAGATCAATCACGCCAACAACGCCTTGATCTTTGTCAAATTTCTGCATGAGCTGCATTGTGATCGAAGGAAGGGCCGCAATATATGCGGCTTCAGATTGCTTTGGTGTGCAATCTATACAAAGGTCCAAACTTGCTGCGAAGTGTTAGTCCGATAATGCAAGGATGCGGCCACTAACAAACCTATCTTGATGATCCCGTCAATGCCAAACAATATATGATCACAGCTTAATGATTGGTGCGCAAGGCCAAACGTAAATAAATAAAAGACACCGTCGAGGATCTAAAGAGTCAGAACAGCTCATCGAAAGGACATGAGGGACAAACCTGGCTTACGATGGATCCCAATTCCGTCTCGTTGGGATAAACGGATGGAAAAGCGACAACATGCGCGAGCGTCAGCGGCAAATCATCCACTAAAAAGAACGCGAGATCTTCGTGCATGTAGCATTCGTGTAATGAAAGAACGTTCCTGTGTTCCAGACGTCCGAATCTGTATATCAGTCTTCGAGCATTCTCTTTCGCATATGTCCGGATTGCTACCATGCGAGACGGGCGGGTGCGGCGTATAGCAATGGTGACTTTGCCAGCAATTTCATATATAATGACTTTCCGATAGGTATCCCACGGCGATTCCTGTCTTACAATCAAAACGGATGCAATGTTTTCCAAACCACACAAGTGGGGTAGAAAAAGGCTCTTGGGAGGCCCCGTGACAACCTTCACTTTGCTGCGGTAGTGAGGCCCATTTAATTTCATGGTCACCGCCGTATGACTCTCGCAGGTAGTGGGGGCCGACATTGAAATGGGGAGCTGAGATTGAGCATTGATAGTGTCAAGGTCACATATCATGTTGTCTTTGAACGGGTTGGATGACATTATGACGGGAGTCTGTTTTCCCCGATCCAATACTTGCAAGAATCAAGATAGGAAGTGAAATTCAAATTATTTATACGCGCGGTATTGAGGTTTGGACTCTTCAATGAGAGGAGATGAGAGCTTTGATCGATTGTCAAAAGAAGAGGCCTATGAGCCACGGGGCTTACACACAAACAACTATCCGCATGTATAACCTTTGCGACTGTTATGTGCTGTTCAGCCCTCATGAAAATGAGTCTCGAGCTAATTGAGGTTTCCATACGAATGGGCACATGACCGCATTGCTCAGCATAGTGGCCCCCTAACTCAACTTCCTTAGGATCCTGTTACCCATAACAGGGCTTTCCAGTAATGGGGGGCTGTTCACCAATGGAATGGAATAATGGAATCTAGGATTCAAATGACTGACAGCGCGAAGAGAAAAAAAAAAAAAAAAAGAAAACATGCCACAAACTGTCAAGCCAAAGTCTGCGGCAACTTCTTTGTAATGATGGCCTCATTTACCTTGTTTGATCCATGACATGTTTATGTCAACGAGTGCACAGGATCAAACATAAGATAGTTATTACAGTAATTGGTAGGCTCGGGGAATGATAAACTTCCCAGTCATTTTTGCGCTGCGCAACGGTAGTTCCACTTACATAGCCTATTAATGATAACTCGCGACTTCTATGCGACCAGGGTCTAATTATCGCCGCAACAGCTATATTCGACAGATGAAGGGAGATAATCCGATGGACTTGGTTATGGTCATGTATGACTTTGGCTTGGAAGCCCGCTTTTCAGCACGGCGAGTCGCCCTCATATGGTTCTCCGACTAGTACTGCTACGGCTGCTCTGGGTCTCGACGCTCTAGGCTTTCCTGTCTTACCAATACTAGAGTCGACTCCAGTTGACAAGTGATATCTTATTGGTCCATCTGAATTAATTCGCTCGCACTTAGACACAGAAAGACCGCAAAACAGCCGAGTTGTAAGGTCCAGCAGTCATGAACCGACTAGCAGAATGGCGCAAATGTTTCAGTTCTTGTAGATGGTACAACGCAAACCATTGCATCGCTGCAAGTGGAGCAGGTTGAGTAACCCAAAGAGTGGCTGGCTTTGGTATTCGAGGTGATTTGGCTTTTGAAAATGCCATTGCTTCATCATTCCAATGCCCGATCTATCTGGTAGATTCTGTCTGATCTTTCTAATATCTATTGCATTCAGTGGAGATGAAGATGCACCTGGCTTTCGCATATTTACTTTTGCTTGTCGAGTGGACTCACATCACCTACAGGATAACGTCCAACCCATCTTCGTGCCTGAAAGGATTCTATCCATGACTAATAAACTTGAAGCTCAGCACGCTCTTAGATATACCGATTCTTGGTTCCCCCACATTTTGTTTGATCTTCAATTTTCAAGGACTAGTTATTTTATCCGAACATAGCGAGCTAGGTTAGAAAAACAGAAAGCGCCTCAATCATATAGCCGCTCCTCATCTACAGCAGCACATTGCCGGCACTTCTCTCCTGGCTGTGCTGGTGCGGGATCAAGATCGGAGACAGCGTCAGTTTCCACCTCTTTCCTCGCGATGATCTCTTCGTATCTGCTCTGTAGTAACCGTGTGGCGAGATGCATAGTGGCCCACTCCCTGGATGAAATGGTGTCGAATGTCAAGATGCGATCGGATAGCGTTTGTAGGTATTGAATTGTGTCGTTGAGCATTTCAGTACTAACTATTGTAAGGCTTGGGGGACTCTTCCGATGCATCAGCTGTGAACGTCCTGGTTTTTGAGAAGCGGAGTACGAAATTCGGCGTTGCTTTCGTGGGAGGGATGAGGACTTGGCTGCTCTCTTTTTTGCGTTTGTTGGGGAAAAGTCTTGATTTTCAGCCTTGATGGCGATTGGAGGCAACGTGTAGGACTCTGGGCTAGCAAGAGAGGTAGCAACAGAAGTAGCCACCTCTGTAGGTACAGATCCGGTGGGCTGGTCAACAGAGGGCTGTAGAACTTGGCTTGTGTGGCCGCGATTCCCATGGGTAAATTGACCAACCACCCGACGGAAATTTTCAGCCGATTCATTGCCTCCATGAGATAGATTGTCAGCCGATGGATTCTTCAAGAAGGGGATCTAAGATAACAATACCAATTTGCCATGTAATTCCATTGTGCTCTTCTGTGTCTGGGGTATTGGACTGCTTTGATACCTTTGGCAGCTCATTATCCATGATGATTGCTTGTTCTTTCTAGTGATGGTGCTGCACCGGCAACTTACTGGAACAAAAGAAAGGCAGAGAGGCATCTACCATGGGACTATCATGAGCTTTTAAATGTTTGATGTTCGCCACGAGCTATATGTCCACTATCCTGTTTTCGCTGGTTACTAATATCAGTGCCGGCTCCCAGGAGGATTGCGGATGTTGATATTTTGTCTCAATGACGGTCGAATCAACGATGTTTTGATTCGGTTGCCGTATCCACGTGTTTCCCGAGCCATCAATTGATTTGAAGCGCATTCCCGGGAGCAGCCTGGCTGCCAGATTGGAGTTGGTCATGAATAGAAACATGCGGAAGGGAGTTGTATTCCGATATCTCGGAGGCTACTATTGTGTCATGGTTCATCCGTCCGAAAAGCCACAGTAAAAAGGACGACCAGTGGAGTCTTTATTGTGCTTCCAGGAGTACTGGGGCTTTTTGGCGTCCTCAATAATAGCCCGCTGGTAGCGCGCTGGTATGATACCACCCGTAGGGTGTTTTCACATCAATGTGCTTCCAGCAGCACTGCTCCTTTGGACTATTTTAAAATAGCTCGGTAATATTGTGCTGATATATCAGCTGGGTATTCTCCGATAACCACCTCTAAAGATGTACGGGTGGTGATTTATGTGAGAAAGTTGATGTCAACGTTCACATCAACGTTGAACCAAGAAACCACTGAACTCCAACAGCAGATGAGTTTTCGCCCATAAATAGCTCGTTGAGCTATATTACTTACCTGACTACTAGCAGGACCTTATTCAATTTCCCGGTTCAGAATTGATTCTTAATCGGCCGCGTTGGTTCACCGAACAATGAGGGTTGCCTTACGGTTGGAAGCAGATCCTCTAGCTGGCAACAAATACAGTAAGCTCAACAGAAACGAAATGAAATTGAATTTGTCTTCCTGTGGAAAGGTTTGGAAGTTCGTCAATCAATAGCACATAATATGTCCCTCGAGGTAAAAAGACAAGGCAAAATTTGTCTGTGTCGGAACTTTTCCTGGGATCACTATTTGGCTTGAAATATGTTATGCACAATCCATCGCCGTTCTTGGAGATGATGATAATATACTGGTCCCATTTCACAGGACGGTAAATCCTAGGAATACACGGGGTCATTCCTAGAGCTGCTTTACTACCAAGGATCGGAGACGGGTTCCGTGACCCTAGATCTCAAGGATAGAAATAGTGCTTCTACTTGAAGAATTCTTACCTAGAAAAGCGCATAGCACATATAAATTCACGGCGCCCTGAGATATTCACGTTCTTCATCTTTTTGCCTCCTTGTTTACTTCCTCACCTATAGCCCTGAAAAGAACCAAACTCACCTTCCTGTTGTCGATTCAACTGTTCCTACGGATATAAAATGCCTCTTAATACTACCGGGGCTGTGATTCGAACGCGTCTTGCAATCCTTTTCCTTGCCACCGCTTGGCTGGCCCTCGCCGGTCTCAGTTTCGCCACTGTACGCTTTGCGGTCGTCCTGCGAGACCGCGCGAGATCTGAAACCTCGTCAACTCGAGCGACTCTATTTGGGACATCACATTCCAAAGCCTCATGGATAGCGTTATCGCGAGCATGGTGGCTGTGGCGTTGGCCTCAGCCCTGTTTTCCATCTTTGGATTTGTCCTTGTGATCTATCCGAGGTGACTACAAGAGGACTGCATCGCTCGATTCTATATTTGCATCCAAATTTTTGTGAGCTTGATCGTGCTCTCCTTAGAGGGTTATGTGGCCAGCCACATCCATGGCTTTCAGACATCCTTCGAGTTTTTTGACAGTGCGAGCCGCTTTCCATACTACAAGATCATGTCTTATGGAGCCGTTGACCAGGCCGCTTTCGGTGTTCTAGGGGCCATCATGTCTCTCCTGCGCCTTGCCTTACGTGGCTTATGCGATCACTAGTTGAATATGCGCACCGAGCTACAAAACAGTCAGAGGCGGTTCGAGCTGCTTCCTAGAGTAGGGCTTTGAAGAACAAGTCAGCGGGGATTACGGTTAAGAAAAACACAGAACTTGATGATTATTTTTCAAAAATGAGGTAGATGGAATCCAAGAATATTAGAGACAACGAATAGGGTCACGGAATTCATATAGTTGATACAATAAGATTATTTACAAATTGAATTTCTCGTTTGGATCCAAGGCATGCTCATCAACTGAGCTGACTAGTGACACAATCATGGCCAGTATTGGAGCAGTATTGGAGCAATATTCCGAGTGACTTGTGTAGCAGAAGATTGAATCGCTGACGACCTGCTCTGCGTGAATATCCATCAACCTTGGTGTCGGTGGCTGTCAAGATCCCAAAAGCCGACCCTAGAATGATTTGAGCTGCTGTCAGGGATATACATGAATACATGAAGCATACAGGATGTTTTGAGAAATGATCTGCGGGACCCCACATGGTCCATATGGGTTCCCCTGAAAACGCGAGGAAGCTCGGTTCTTTTGCTTCCTCACGCTACGTCTTGCATCTAGAGCTGACTATAGCTTTCTTGAATAACGGTCATTCATCTACGTATATGTGGGAACCTCACAGGATCAAACTCTATCAGCCATAGGGATGACGGCTTAGCCCCAGGAGCTATCTTGCACCTGGGGGCTTCATTACGGTCTCTGGGGGCAAAAAGGCAGCTTCTGGGATCCACGTAGCCCCCAGAAAGTTCAACGTAGCTTCTGGGGCCCTGTACTCCACCCCGGGGAATCAACGTCATGTTCCTGCTGACAACATTGACAGATCCTGGAGCCCCGGTACGGTTCCTGGGGCTATGGCTCGCCTTTCAAGGAATTATTTGACAACGCAGATATGTGCGTAGGTCTGGTGGAAGATTTTCGTGAGTCAATAAAATACCCTGGAATAAAATACCCTGGAAGGCAGCATATTGATCCTCGGATGCAGAAATACGGCCCTGGGAGCTAAAGAGGAGTTCCCTGAGAATGGAAAGGTCCTGGGATTCAGTTCAACGTTCTCAGGATCGGTGATGTCGGCATTTACTTCGGCCGCCGTTGCTGGGTATGGGCGATTTTTTCCACCACTGGATTTCGAGCAAAAGCATTACTAGAATGAAGCACAATCTCATCTGAAGTCTTTGGCGCAATATTTAGCTCTTGAGAATGTGAAAATAACGCTATGTTTATGTCACTGGCAATAGATGCGTTAAGTGGTACTAAGTCACATTCGGTCTGCCGCGCCCTTGACACGCCACTAGGAACAAATTCGCTGCTCCCAGGGGCTAGACTATGGAATCATCCGATAGCCATGACTAATACCTGTGTCACCATTATTTATTTAAGCCGCCAACCCCGTTCTTGCAGTCTAAATAGCCCATTCATCCATTTCGTCTTAGTAAAAACTGTCAGCTAGGAATTATTGTTCAACCACCTCAATGGCACAAACACGCCAACAGACCCGCCAAAAGGCATACTCTTACAAGCAAAAAAAGGACACACTCAATTCTCGCATAAAAAAGCCGTCTCGAAGATTCACAGGCCTAAAAGACACGATTTCCAAGTCTACCGTTCCCGCGAAGCCAAAAATCGAGTTTCTGCCAGCCTTGTTGTTGAGCGTGTGCTACCCGGATGAATATACAACTCTTATACGACTTGCAGACTACGTTCTTGCAGATGAAGAAGCGGAAGAAAGCACTGAAGAGATTTATAATCTCATCAAATCGGTTCGCAAGCTCGAAGTGCCAGATCATACATCCCGCCAGAACGCTCTAGAGGTTGAGATGAATGCCGAACGCGTAAAGGAATCTCAAGAGACAGAAGTGGAATATGAAAAGCGGATGGATTTTGCGAGCTATTGGGTCCGATCCTTGCCTATTCGTGAAGCAAAATGGATATGGAGAGCTCGGGTGGTGATTGAGGTAATGGGTCTCTTTCTTGGATTATCTGATACCCAATATTCTGAGCTTAAATCGGGAGCGCTACGTCGATTCGACCCGAAAGCATTCTACATGTATTCGTGGATTTGTCTGACAGGGGGGAGAGGTGTTAGGACTTAGGGGGGACGTGGAGGTCCAATACCTCCACCGCCTTTATTATCAAAAGGTCTCTCTATCCAGGAGCAAACAAAGTGGTACTACACTATGGCTCTTTCCCTTCAGGAATATGTTTTGAATAAATGGGCCAAAGGAAAAAAATTGAGAGAGGTGCTTACGATCAATACTGTGAGATCAGTCGGGTGCCCACATGTTTAGGGATCACATTTCTCCTCAATCCAACTTTGAATCATCGAATGGATTTTTTCTGCCATTCTTGATATTCTGATTTTATTGAATAGCTGTAACCTCAACCTCCTCTTATTTCATCCACGGGCCCTGCCAGATCAACTCTGAAAGGGTGGTTCCTCTGCAAGCGTTCGTCTCTAGCCCTCAACATCGTGAGGTTTGATCACTTTCCCCGACCCACTATCCCTATTGTTGAATACACTGTCAGCAGTCCGCTGAACACGTAAAAACTCCAGCCAGAATTTGACTATTTCGATTGACCGTTGCAGTAATTGTAAACTCAGTCCACTAATACCTGCGTCCATATAGTCTGTAAGAGGCACAAATGCCTGATGGAGATGGTATTGTTCACACCTTTGACTTTATCCTGTGGACAAAATGGACGCACAAAACAGCTCCACAGCCCAGGAAAATTAAGATCACCAGCCCAATGAAATGCCAAACGTTGGCGAAAACGACAAGTTACAGGAAATATCTGACTATGTCCGATTTGTAAGTGTGACGACTGGGCTTTAAATATTCTTGCTGGCCATTGAAGTCCTCCCTCTCACAACAGAAAGCTGATATAAGACACGCCCTAGCGACCGAGCCCATTCAATATATTCTGAAGGAGCTAGCAGACCTCGAGCACGACGATCCAAAGTCCGCCTTTCCCGCAGCTCGATTTGTTGGACTCTATCGACGTCTATGGGAGTCATGCGTGTCCAAGCACATCATTGGCCAGAGGCTAGAGCAGGAGAATCTTCTTTTGGAGGAAGCTGGTGCGCACCTGAGAAAAAAGAGAGATGGCCTTCAGCTTCGCCACGACAAGCAGCTAGCCCGGCTGCGCTTTTTGGAGCAGGCATTGGATTCATCCAGAGAAAGGCTAGTTAGCGTACTCAATGACTGGACATACATTTCAATCAGACGCCTCTTTTGCTTTCGTTGAACGCCTCAGATATTTGAGAAATAGAACATTGTAGAACATAATAATCATCATCAAACAAAGAAGTTCAAAAAGAATGCAAAAAAGCAAAAAAAGGGTATCTTTTTGGTCATAACTTCGAAAATTGAGTGAGTGTTGACAACGTTGGGCTAACCTTCAACGGGTTGACAGGTCGCGCACATACTACTGTGACCTCGCTTTCCACAGTCTGGTCGGACAGACCCCAGCTCAACACAACCAACACCACACTAAAGCGAGGCTAGGGAAAAAAGTCCATAATTTCGAGTGTGAAATTATAGGCGCTTTTCGGTGATTCAACATTGAATCGCTCACAGGGAAGGCATCAGAGCAAGAAATATGAGCCTGCCATTGCGGATTGAATAGTACTCAGTGCCTCAACTTAAGAGGGCCGTGAAGGATTCCACAGTCAGCCAACGTTTCTTGACCAACTCAGCATGCTGTTGCTCAACACGACTCGTGCTCGTCTCTCTCGCTGAGCATCTAAAGCATTAAAAATTTCGCTACAAATAGTTGCGGTTGAAAGGAGACATGGGTTTCAACAGGGCTCAATTAGGACAGGTGTTCTTCAATGCTGCCTGCCCAGCTTCCAAATGACAGAAGCTGAGAAGCCCATAAAGACGTCCTCTACCCCCAGCAACTTGCTCTACGATTTATCCCCTTGACTCTGCAAAATCGAGCAGGCTTGTGTCTGAGTCACTTGATAAGTTCTTCCCCTTGACCCGGTACTGAATTCCACTGTACTGACATTCATAGAATACATCGTGGATTAGCAAGCCAGACAGCGCCTGTGAGAGATACAGGTATGATTCCCACCAGATGCACTGCCATTTACACCAGCCGATTAAAGATACGAGTTTTGCATTAGCTGGCCATGGTGTCTATGCGAAGATGCCTCCGCCACAGCAGCCGACTAAGCTGATCTACTGTACAGCCTCTGTGTGTATTCCCAAGAGAAAGCGCGAATATCCGCGTTGCAGGTATGTGAATCTTAGCCTGACCTGTCTGGATTCTACTGATCCTGAAGAGGATGCGATATCAATAGAACCGAGGACATTTGACTACAATACACGAGCGCAAGGACCATAGCTCTTTGCCGTCTCTTCGTTTAAGGTGCTGACCACCGGAACATATGAGTCATGGATTATGTCGCCGATCTACAAGCTAATGAATGACAGCGAACCATTGACATCGCACCAAAGGGCGCCGAGGATACAGCATCCCCATTAGTGATCTGCACAATCCCACTGCCTACACATTATTCATGGCCCCGTCGCTTCACACCGCGAAGCATACACTAGGTGAAGAAGGAACGGGCTAATAACAGGTGCGGACATCCGATTGCGAGCTTCGCTGCATGGAAGCTTAAGACGTCCCTTCTTTCTGGTAATGTAAGTGATTTATCGCGCCCTCTGCTGCGCTATATCAGTTATTTGTGCAAATTTTTGTGCTCCAAGACACGAACAACATCACTGATCTTCATGTCATTGTACATAGGAGCAGCCCATCCCCACCCGTGAAACATCGTTGTAGGGAGTCCTTTATCGCCGGATCGGTGATAAGACCAAGGCGTCACTACGACGCGTACTCTATCGCGTCTTCCGCCCTCGACCTCACCGCCTTCACACCATGATGGGGAGTTCGCCGTCCCATCGCAAGGTCTTGTCCCATTACGACTATACAATTTCTTGTCATAGGTGGGCCCGTCACGCGTCTTTGGCTCTCAGAAGTTGCCCGGTGCACCCAGCGCGGCTTCTTCGAAGCGACAGCCGGAGAGTGCGACGAACTGGATACAATATCATATCAACATGGCATGAATGGTGACTGCATTGATGAAGACAATTGTAAGTGATCTCGTCGGTAAGATATGACCACGAAGCTAATTGATCGTTTCTTCTCAAGCGAACGTTCTACGAACTCGATAAACAGGTAAGTTATAAAATCTCGTCCAAGTGGTAAGCCTTGCTGACTCGGATCGTACAATAGGAGGTCCCTTATATCCCCGTCACTCGAGTAGAATACGAAGCGAGTAAACGACTTATCTGCTCGATCCCCCCTATACCAACGCGATCGCAAGCTATCTATCCCTTCCTCATGACTACTGGTGGCATAGACGAGAAACGACTGGAATGTTCACATTGTCTCGGCCCTTCTCTCAGTCGACAGTATGCACCAGTCATATACTAACATGTCTACCGATACAACGTCCAAGGCATAATAGGCTAAACCACCGTCTGTCTCGGTATTCGAAAACCTCGAAAGAATAGGTGCCTTATAAATCGAATTCCTGGCGTCTAATAGGTGATCCTCGCTATCCTCGGTTGGCATCTCGCGTCTTTTCAGTCCTAGAACTCCAAAAGACCGAGGAATGCCGGTGGTTTTGTACTCAGCCCGGCCTTTTGGAGGAACGGCCGGAGAGTGCAACGAACCAGAATATAACATGGCGTGAATGGTGCTGCATTGCCTTGCCAAAAAGGATTATAAGTAATCCATTTGGTGAGCTCATTTAACCACGAAGCTTACTGATCGTCTCGTCTCAAGCATACACAGCGTGCCCTCTGCAAACTCTATAAATAGGTAAGTCATAACAGCTCGTCCAAGTGGTAAGCCTTACTGACTCGTATCGTACAACAGGACGCCCTCATTTTCTCTGCTCGAGCTCCCCTCCACCAATACAATCGCATATTGTCTATCATTTCCACATAACTACTGGCGGCATCGATAATGAGCCAACGTAAGGTCCAGATCGTCTCGGCCCTTCTCTCAGTCGACTCTATATCAGTCAGGTGCTGATATATCTACCCGATACAAAGCTCAAGCGACAATAGGCGTATACCACCGTATCTCGGCATTCAAACACCGCGAAAGAACAGCCTCCTTATAATCAAACTCCTGACGTCCAGTGGGTGATCTTCATTATCCTCGATTCGAATCTCACGTCTTTTGATTCCTAGCGGCTCGACAGACACCGAGATGAGCTCATATTTCTGTCTGGCTCATGGCGGATGAGTCCTACTTTCTCCGACGAGCAGGCTGTGAGTCTAAGTCTACTTGCAAGGAGAAGGTGAGGCGGGACCCCATTATCTCGAGCCTACAGATGAAAATTGCCCATATCAGATACGAACCGATAAATAGAGACGGTAGGATATCGAGTTATAACCGAGTCAAGCAGAGAGCACGAGCAAAGAGATGCCGTCCGATAGTTTCACCTGATCCTCCGCGTTACTGAGCCGGTCGACGTATTCCAGCGGGTAGGGCTAACAAGCGGAAACGAACAAGTGAAAATAAATCAACCAGACATACACGACACTGCATCATAAGCACCATCAGAAGTGTTATGGTGTCTTTGGATATACACTGGCTGGATCTGATTTCTATCCAAGCCGAGTAACGTGTGTAAAGACCATTTCCCCTGGATGTCACTGCATCTGCAGGTGAGTCAACCCGAGCGCCTATATCTCTCACTGAAACCGTCTTCTAATATATCGCGTGCAAGCAGTTTTCTCAGGGAATGGCTGAGTTCTCTACGTCCCCTACCTCGACTGTTCTTAAGCATCAATTATTTGTCAGACACACCGCGCTTTGGACTGGTATATTACTGTTCAAGTAGATCCTTTATAAGGGTGAGTTAGGTGTCTGCACAACTTTACTCGGAGCCATCCTCTGTGCAACCTCTCTAAGTATCTATAACAGCCTATACTAAGATTTCTTCCCCTGATTAGCATTAATATGATTGCTTTCGGTGGCATTGGTAACGTGCATATATGCTGCAGCTCCAATCCAAGTCCGTCGTAAATGCTAGCGGAATCGTCCTTCCCAGATCTGGTCAAGATGGCGCTTGCTAGACCCGATCGGGCTGCAACCATGTTCTCTACACAGTGGAGTACACTTGATCGCACGAGCTCCGACACCACGCCCAGAAAGCAGTAGTCGCCAATTTGAGTGCGGTGTGGTTGCTACATAGGAGATGGGCTCGCAATATAATCGTAATTGCTGTAACTGACCAAGGTGCGACGGCTCCCATGTAGAAGAAGCCAATCGGAAATTTTCGAGCCAAGCCCCTCAATTTCTTCGCCGTCTTTATTGGGAATCCAGTTTGACTCGCGACCGTTATAGATGTAGGCATTCTACAGCAGAGTAGGAGTGAGTGGCTTGCAAGCCGCCTGAAGCGGCCAATTCGACTGCGAGGAACAGTCTATCGCATCACCATAATTACCTGAGCAACAAAACGCATTTCGAGCGCTCCTCATTCAATGCTTCATCTACACTTGGTAGGTCTGATCGTGGGTTTTTTGCCTAATTATAGCTTCATCGAGGGATATTGGTGTTTGCATTGGACCAGCTCAATCGGATTGGAGGCTGTGTGCGAACTTTACTGAGTAAACACCAGGGGACCATCGTAGCAAGTAAAGCCAAATGGTGCAGAATGAAACAATGAAACTGATATTTGTGTCATGTAGACTTCCGCACCGGCCCAAAAGCCCAAGGCCAGACCCGACCCCAACCTGCAGATGGGCTATGGGCCTAAGGTAGAAGCCCGGGGGCTTTCTTGGGGGCCCAATGGGCCGAACACAATACAAACATGCCAATTCTTGGCATTTGCATAAGTAGTGTAGATTTTCCCAATAATCGTGACTAAGCATTCACCTACACCCGTCCCGCGTGTAGGTGAGCCAAGGCCTAAACACAAACCAATGCCTAAACACAAAAACTTCATGCTTTCAATTTCAGACCTATTTTTCAGCCACCATACTATCTATATTTACATATTTAAAGAACTCATCATCTACATCGAGATAATCTCTACCTCCTGATGCCTCTTCTTTTTCTTTAAGAGCTTGGTTGGCCCGAAGCCAGTAGTCTCGAATCCTTGCATACGCACTCTCATTGCCAATGTCCAATTTTGTTTCCTTCGTACAGCGTCGATGAACCCTCGAATTGCCTGCAATTGACGATAGTGGGGACTTAGAAGCACCCTTTATAATACGCTTTGACTTTTTGACAGGAATTTTGTGGCTTTGCATCTTTTTGATCGTCTGCTTTGCAAGGGCTAGGTCTTAGATAGCCTGCTTACCGCCACGAATTGCACGGTTTATATGCTTTTGAACCTTCGGAAGGTCTAGCTCGTCGTTTTCGAATATTGTTTGAAGCTTATTCTCAATTTTTAAGAACCTTTGATCCGAGTTCGGCGGCGAATTAGTGACTGAGCTAGGAATTTCCGCCTCTAGCGAAGGTATATAACTATAGATCTTAAGCACTGGTTCATCTTCCTAGCTAGGATCAATTTGATCATAGACAATATTTAGATTCCAAGGCCAAATACCAGTATCATAAAATAATGATTTAATAGTTCGTGATTTAAATGTATCTTTGCGAACTATTTTAATCAACCGAAGAAAATGCCGTTTATCATCAACATCTCCACCCTATCGTACGATCTTATTATTCTTCTTTCGGAATTTCTGTTTAAAGACCGAGAATAGCTTACTATCGAGAGGCTGGCATCGATATATTAATTTCGGTATAAACCATCAAGGTATAATATTAAGGGATTGGCAAAGGTATTCGAATTCCGGGGTTCTATAAGAGCTATGGTTATCTATAACCAAAACCCTAGGTCTACCTTTAGTAACTCGCTTTTTAGTGGTATAATGGAAATCCAATAGCTATTGAATTGCAGTTTTATCGTCCGTCCAGCCTTTAGCAGTTAGTTTAATAACCCTATAATTAGAAGGGTCATTATCGCCGTCGAACCAATCTTCCATTTGTTCAGAACCATATATTAAAAACCATAGATACATAACCCAGCTATCGGCTGAAATACATTTAATACCAGTGATATTCTAACCTATTCTACCGGTCGCAATAGTCTTATTTTCACGGGTAGAAGCGACGTTTTCCTTAGTTCCAACGCCTAGCTGAAAGCCAGTTTCATCCCAGTTATATAGTTCGTGGGCCTAGATTTTGTTCTTTTTAAGGAATTGGCCAAAGACCTTATACCAATGAACTAATTCACCGTGTAATTCGGCCTCGATTCTCGCTTTTTCTATAGGCTTTTATGTACGGAGAGTGATATATAGTGGTAGGCGCGCGATAAATTGGTAGCCATACATTTTACTAACCTGCCGGTCGGAACCGCAGTGCTGTAAAATGCGATTTGCAGCGCCCTCAATATCCAAAGCAGTTGGTGGTGTATATACTGAATTAAGCAGCTCAATCTAGCGAATCAGGGATCTCTCTTGCGACTGATTTAGTGCTTTGTTGGTGGCTGTACGGCCTTTTTTATTAGGCGTGCCGTTACTTCGATTCCGAAGCTTCCACTTTGAGACACCAAAATGAGAGGCTGCGGCCTGAATACTCTTAAATTGGCCTAATTTATAGGCATCGACGGCATTTGAGAGAAGAATCTCTTCTTTTTCGGACGAAATTGGCATAGTTTTGGTGGTAAAAAGTAAGGACAAAAATTGAAGGTTGAAGTTTTTGTGTTTAGGAATTGGTTTGTGTTTAGGCCTTGGCTCACCTACACGCGGGACGGGTGTAGGTGAATGCTTAGTCACGATTATCAATTATCTGTGAAAACGGACACTAATTGTGGGAAATCAGCTAGCTCTTGGTATAAAATTGAATTCAATAAACCTAAAAATGAGGGTTTCCACAATTGAAAATGTCATACTTGTATAGGAAGATGCACCTACTTCTGCTCACATATATCTACGTGCTGACGCCCACTAATCCTCCAAGTGCCAGAATAGTACAAAATCCTGGTCAAATTAGACGTTTTCTTAATAATTCCTATGCACCCTGGTCTATAGTGTAGCCATTGTTTTCCATGACTTTTATTACGAAGTCGTTGCTATTGGATCTTAATATCTTGCTTCTTGGAGTAGTTGAACCCCCGGATTGGGCCGGGAAAACGTCGGGCCGAGATCTGGGCTTATAGACTAGAACATGCATAAAAAACAGACATTAATCAGCAGGGTTATGGATGCCAATACCGTAGTTGTGTGCATAGAAATGGGCTTGGTTAGGCTTTCGTGACCATCACTCAACTTCACCGCCTGGCCGTATACCACAATACACATCAACACCCTCGTCCATACTATCGTCAACGACCGTCAACGTTCATCAACGACCATCAACGCTCATCA
>MUGJ01000200.1:0-17931 GCA_008931945.1 Penicillium sp. BW_162_3FA
TATTAGTATTATAGAAAGTATATTTCTATAAACTATAAATATTATTAGCTTAGAAGACTATTACTACTAAAAGATTTTTATTAGAACTAGTAGTAGTTAGAATTATCCTAAAATATTATATCTCTAGAATAGTTACTTATATTATTAGATATAAGCTAATAATAGAGAGATAGAAGTTAAAGTAAAAGACTAATAAGTAAATAGACCTCATAACCGCCTGCAAGCGGCCCTCTGAGGGCCGCCCGCAGAGACCCGCACTTTTGCGGGCGGAGGGCAGGCGACGCCTACCTATAGGTCGGGCAGGTTATCTTCTTGCCCTTAGAGGGCCGCCGCCCTGTAAATATTTTAAGGGCTGATAAATAGGATAAATAGGGAAATCCTTAGGGTTTTAGGGTTTTTAGTAGCTTAATACTCTTAATAAAATAAGAGAGTATCTTAGAATAAAGCTTAATATTTATTATACTATTTCTTTATCTAGTTATTTTGAGGAAAGTGCACAACAACGAGGACCCCAAAACGAATGATTTGCTCAACGAGCCCGAGCAAGAATTGCTGGATCAAACAGACTCAATGGAAGGCTCCGGTGACGAGCAAGCTTCTGACGAAGATTACGAATCTACCTCGGATGATGAATCTGATGAAGATGAAGATGAACCGTCACCTGATGATGGTTCCGAGTTTGATCCCAATGAATCGTCAACCAAACCAACAAAAAAGGGGCCCTCGAAAAAGCGACAAAGGAAGACGAGGATTCCGTCAGCCATGAATGAGAAAGTCAAGAGCTTGATGAGCAGTGACATACTGAGCGCTGCAAATGCCAATGCGAATGCGAGTGACATACACCAAATCCCTGTTTCCCAGAAAAAGGATAAGTCGAAAGCACTCATGGAGGAGATTTCGAAGCTTTCAATCGAGGACCAGCCGCAGGCCAGAAAGGACGCGAATGCACTGATCGAGTCCTCTAAGAGGTTCAACCCTTCAGCAAAGATTGTGGAGATGAATTGGCAGGTGGGAGGACTCAGCACATTGCTGAAACACCATCAGGTTCGAGGCTCTATCAAACCGAATTTATGATATGTGACTAACTATTGAAAAAGCTTAAGGCTGCTGCATGGATGGTAAGCTTGTTATTCTAGATGTTGTGACATGATGTTTAGCTAACTTGAATAGCGTGACCGTGAAAGCTCAAATGAAGAGCCATATGGAGGCTTGCTCTGCGACGAGATGGGCCTCGGAAAAACACTTACAGTTCTCGGTAAGAAGGAAGAATATAGGGCTATGGTATCAGAAAGCTTACCTGTTTCACAAGCAACTATCGCGCACGAAAAGATCCCACGTCGTTCATACGCTCCTACCCTGCTCGTTGTGCCGAGAAGCTTGGTTGCACAGTGGTATGTCTCAATCCTAGACCCATGAAGCCAGACTGTTTTCCCTAACTTGAATGTTAGGATCAATCAAATCCATGCCCATTGCGTGCAAAAGATAAGCAGCAGCATTTTCGAGTATTGCGCCGGTTCTCAGGCAAGCCAGGACGTTGTTGTGAAAACGATGCAAGAAAAGCGTATTGTGTAAGACAACATCTGAATCCGGTTACTGTCTGTCCAGTGGCTGACTATATAGGATTACCACTTATGAGCAAATCTGCAGTTCACATCCGAAGTTGAAGCCGCCAGTGACGATCAAGACTCCTGAAGAGCTTGATGCCTGGAGGGAGGAAGAATTCAATCGCAGAGCTGGACCTTTCCATAAGGTTGAGTGGCACCGGATTGTCCTTGATGGTATGTACATGGCGTTGCTATAATATATCCTCGTTGATACTAACCCGGCTTTGTAGAAGCTCATGCAATCAAGAATAAAGAAGGGTGGAAGTACGCAGTTGTACGTCCAGGTTGGGAAAAGGAAACGAGCTCACAATAACTGACGTCCATACAGGTTACAGGCAGGGCATCTCCCATCTCGCGTAATAAACAAATCGAGCAATTCGGCAAGGAGAAGGACATCAAGATCATGATTTCTTCCCTGAAGACTGGTGGCGTGGGTCTCAATCTGACTATGGCCAACAAGTGTATCCTCGTGGATCCTTGGTGGAACGAAGCAATCCAGGACCAGGTAAGGGAGCCAGGACTCAAATCCCAGAAGGGTTGAAAGGCCATTAGCAAGCTAACAATGCATTGCATTCGCTAGGCGTACTGTCGACTGTACCGCATCGGACAACCGCGCGTTGTGGAATCCGTCCAGGTTGTGGCCAAAGGATCCATTGACGACTATATGGTCGAGTTGCAGAAAAGGAAAACCCGGAATATCCGTCAAGTGTTCAATGCAGACGCGCTCAAGGAGATCCTCGGTCTCTCTGGGGAAATCCGTGAAAAGCCAGATGGCGGACTCTCCATTTTCAATAACAAGGGAAACAACCAGGCCAACGCCTGGGTCCGGCTTATCGAATCAGGGATCCTTAACGAGGAGGAAGCTTCGGAAGAAGATTAAGGAGGCCGGTTACTAGGCGAAGAAGAAAAGAAAAGAACCAAAAAAAAATTTGAAGAAAGGAGCAGAGCGATGGATTTGAGCAGTGGCTTGTTTCAGCTTCAGCAGGGCATTTTATTCTTACTACACTGCCCAGATGGGTTTTCTGGGCAGGCATGTACACACACACACTCATTTGACTTCAGAAAAAGTGACCCTGCCTTTTAGTCAATGGTCTGCAGTGCAGTATAAAAGACTTGAAAACGTATATACTAGTCTATTACATAGAGAATAAGAATAAGGGACTAAGTAGGAAGAAATAAAAGAGGAAAAATCATCCATATCATTCAGAGCCCTAACCAAAACTGGCCAGGTGAATATAATACATCATGCAATAAATACTCGAAATCAAGAATCGTCAAGCATAGTCCAAGATGTCCAAATGTATGGCCAAAATCCTCACAACATAACATTGACATGAGACGTGAACAAGCACCACCGATTGATTACTTTAAAGATTATAGAAAGGAAAAGCGAAAGGCGCGGGAGTTGTGTAAGCTCCCGAGCCAATCTTAGATGGACAGATATAACAAAATGCCCGAGGTATAGCCAGCCAGTCAAGTGGACTAGCCAGCTGGGTATCACAGAAGAAACCAGGTCGACGATGACATGTCTGTATACAAGGCATGTAAACAGAATGCATTCGCCGGCCGGGGGGACAGATCATTGACTAGACACTCGAACGAGAACTACATCAAGATCGAGCATGAAGAGAAGACGTTTAGTAGTCGATCTTCTCCTCGTAGATAGGGGGCTGGCCCTTCTCCTCGTTCCATTGGATCTTGCACTTCTCGTCGAGATAAGCATCCTCGTCCGTGATGGGGATGACGCGCGAGGTGTGTGCAACTTCCTGGGAGCTGACTCCAAGGGCATCGCGGGGAATCCAGAGAAGAGGAGGCTGCGAGGTGATGGCGGGGTGGCAGTAGGCGTCACGCTCGACCTCGGCGGGGTAAGCGGGGGTCTCCGAGGGGCTGGGAACCAGCTTGCGCAGCTGGTGGTAGTTGTGGTACAGGTCCGGACGCAGGAACTTGGTGAACACGTTCGGCTTAGGCGCTGAGGACGAAGGATCGGTGAGGCCCTTCTCGGCAGAGTCGACGCTGCCGAGGCCATTGTCCACGTTGGCGACGCCGCTGTCGCGGGGGGCCGAGATGGAGCCGCTGGCACCGTTCAGGTCTTCATCCTTCGCCTTCTCGTTCAAGGTACCGACGTTGCCCTTCTCCGCGGCGAGCAGACTCTCCTCCTCGGCCTCGAGGTTCTTGGGCAAGTAGTTGAGGAGGGGCTCCATGGCGGTGTTCATCGAGAGGTGGAACAAGATGATAAAGATCAAGAAGATGATCATCAGGATAAGAGGACCGAGGGCCATTCTGTTGGCACCGGAGCCAATAGCGAACAGACCAATCAGACAAACCATGGAGAGATAGCAGCCGACAGTGAGCTGCTGCAGAGCACGGGTGTAGGACCGGCCCTGGGTGTCGATGGTTGCGTTCGATACGTACAACAGGTTGTACCGGAAGGCGAAGTAGAACAGGTAGAGACCAATGGTACCGAAGCCCATGACAAGCGGGGCAATGCAAGAGTAGACAATTGCTATAACGAAAGTAAGTATCGTAATCAAATACACCAATTAGGGGGGTTTAACATACCAACGACGGTCAACAAAGTGAAGGCAGGGTAAACAGTGCCCCATCCGAGACCAGCCAAGCTTGACCAACGAGTGTACATCTTGCGAGGGGTGCTATCGAGCAACTTGCCCAGGATCTTGCCGATGATGAGGCCAGCAATCTGGAGAAGGGCACCGGCGCTGAAAGACAATCCCTGGAGAATGATGTAGGAGATGTAGAAGTTGGATGCGGTAGGGATCTTCTGGGCCAGCAGCGAGGCAGCCGAGGAAGGGTTGTCCATGATATCCTTAACGACACTGGTGGCTGATGAGGCAACGGTCACCACCAGGAAGACCTGAACAACTTGGAAGGCGAAGAACCAATTCTGGACGGTCAGTTCAACGGCAGCGAGACTAGGAGCACCACCCAACTTCGCCATCAGGCGAAGGATGATAGGGACCAGCGCCATGAGGACAGCCATCATGACAGTGGGCAGAAGACCGGTAATAACACCCTTAATCCATGACGGAACACTGTCGATGAACTTCAGGAAAGGAACAATCGCGGTCAAAGAGTCAATGTTGGAAATAGCACCAACAACGGCAGTGGGAATGGCCCAGAAGATGATCATAGCACAAACGAAAGCAAGGGTGGCAGCGGAGCGACCGAGGCGTTCCCACCACTTGATGCGGAGGTTGGACCAGATAACCTGAGTAGGGTCTAGACCGATGTAACGAGGGCTCATGTGGAGGGGGAGGTTGTGGGCCACAGACTGGAAAGAAGCCTGGGCATCAGCCTGACTGTAGAACTCGACAAAGACGGAGGAGACCAGCTTGACTTCTCCAGCGCGGTGCTTGGCCTGCAACTCCTCGATTTCGGGAGAGAGACGCTCGATTTCCGAACGGGCCCAGTTGATAGTGTCGACCTTCTCGCCAATGAGCATCTTAAGACGGTGCGTGGGACGCTTCTTAGCCTCCACCCAGCGAGCAGCCACGGAGCCAGACTCATCATCAAACTGGCCATCGCCAATGTCGGTCTCGGGGTTCTCGGCCGAGCCCTGCTTCTTCAGGGCCTTGGCGCGTGCCTTGTTAGCCAGAACAATGAGCTTGGTCTCCGCACCCTCGAGCTTCATGGCAGCAGCGTCACGCTCCTTGACCTTCTCCTCGAGCTCCTTGGTATCGGTTGCGATCCAGACATTCTTGACCTTGTCGCGGCCGAACATGGTGCGAAGCTTGTCCTTGTTCAAGAGGTCCTGGGTAACGGTGGTGAACAAAACCGTGCGAGACGAGAGGCGGTTAGCGTAGGCGGGCGAGAAAAGGTACGCCTGACGCAGGTTAATATAGAAGAGGTGCTCGCGGGTAATCATAAAGAAGATGAAGCCAACAAAGATCCAGGCGAGGAAGCAATGGGCGTAGTAACGACCGTATTGGGTATCGGCAATGTTGGAAATGCTCAGCATGTTGAGTTCGACCTTTCCACCACCACCAGTGGCATTGACAGGCCACAAGATGGGGAAAGTGATACAGCAACCGACAAACAACATGACGGAGCACAATTTGAGGAAACGAAGCATGAGGTAGGCGTCCATCGAGTGATGCTGCAGGACGTAGGTGTCGGGTAGCTGGTACATGGCCTTGATCCAGTTCCAGCTTCCGGTCGGAGTGTCGGGGGAGCGCTGCCAGGGACGGAGGTATCCAATGTAGGTTCGGGGCATGTACATTCTGCGATTGCTCTTACGCAGGATGATGAAGAGCAACACCATCACAACGAAGGAGATGAGGGCGGGAATTAGGGTGGTGAGCAGGCCAGACAGGGACGGCGTGGTGTCCTGCGGGTTATCGCTCTAGTCTCGTTAGTACAGAGCCAGCTACCTAGATGTGCGACAGGACTTACCGAGTCCCTGGCACCCAGCCAGTGAACGGCATCGTTGGCCATTCTGAAGGTATTCGCAATGGGTATATTCAAAATGTCCAAAAACACGATTCAATTTCACGTGTGTGAAGGATCGGGGAGGAAGGAAGAGGGGGGGAGGGGGTTAAGTCTCCCCAGGTGTGAGAGAAAAATACCAAAAAAAGATAAGGAAAAAAAAGAGAGAGAGAGAGAGAGAAGCTTAAAGTTTAGTAAGGACCCATGGAACCCATGAACAACAGGGAGGAGAGGGGCTAGGATCTTCGATCGGTCTACGTAATTGGAGCACCTTAGATTATGTTTTCGTGTTATTTGGGGATATTTACCTATTTGGGAATTTTTTCTTTTTCCTTTTTGTTTTTCTTTCTCTTTTTTCTATTTCTTTCCCTTTTTTTTACTCTTTTTTTCTCTGCCAAGGTTTTTTTCTCCTGCAATTGAACCTTGGAACTTAAATATCACAAATCTAGCGTTGGTCAATCCATGGGTGGCAAGTGGGCAATCCAGACTTTTGTCCACTATGGTCGAGATGTGACCCAAACATTCACCCATGTTCGTCGCAATCAATGATCCATCCACGGGTGGCCCCATGGCTCTGATTCCAATCACATGAAATGATTTTCTTTTTTCTTTTCTTTTTTATACAGAGTACCGAGTATGGAGTTTTTAAAAAAAAAATTAATTTTCACAGCCGATCCAATTTTTCCAGCCTTCGACACGGACATCTCCGCCACACAAACCCCAGCCACATCTACCGTGTACTACCGAAATGAGCTGCCGTAGCTACTTTACCCGACGATCATGACGCTCAGTGGACAAGGATGTTAATTGATTCGAACCGTGCAAGGGATGCTGTGAGACAAAACAAACTTCTTGGAATACTTTGTAGGTACAGAATCCTCGGTCGCACATATTCGAGATTAGGGAAAGTCCCAGGGAATTTATCTCTCGGACCTTGGAGAATCCAGGGGTATGTAAATTGTGTCTCCACACATCAATATCGGAGTCCAAGAAGACACGAGGTTTGTGTCGATGCTTTTTTATTGCAATTGCTATTGCTTTTTTTTTTTTTTTTTTTACTTTCTACCTTGTTAATGGACTATCAACATCATTGCGGTCTGTCGTGTCATTGTGTGCCAATTCCCACTACGGAGTAAGTCATGAGGTGATCGTCAAATGATAATTTCATACCAAACACGGAGTACCTGAGCTGGATCCAATAACTCCCGTAGATCGGGATTTGTCGCCACACAGAGCGCTAAGGCTAGCTAGTGGCCTACACTATTGACCCGAATCTGTGTGTTCGGCGGGGCTAAGATTTGCATGAAACCCCTTCGCGAGTCCATCAGTGTTGTACTCCGTAGGTAAAGTTACCGAGCCCTAAGACGAGGATAACATTCTCACAACTTGAAACCTTAGCTGCGCCCCCAGACAACAGGAGCTGCATTGATTGCACCACAATGAAAAAGAAAATTAAAAAAAAAATCTATATGTAACATTCTGGATTCTACCATGAATCGTGGGCGATGAACTGATCTACTGTAATGGCAGTTTATGATGTATCTATGTACATTGTAACGGTAGAGTTACAACCAGCGAATTGTATGACGATCGATCTCACAATTCACGGGTGGATAGCTGCAGGCGACGCGACACGCCTACGGGTGGTACATACGTATTTGGTTAGCGTCGGGTGAGTTTTACTGTGGAGATATCTCGGCGTTACGCATGCGCTTGGGACTCATGGAGACCCCGATCTTGCTTTGCCAAGTGGTGTGGCAACGTCTAAAGGATCATTGATTTGATTTTTGATTTTCTTATGATAGATGCAGAGAGTATCAAATGGTCTAAAAATCTAGAAGGGGCAACCAGCCCTGGAGCTTCCAAGGTTCCCCCCCCTTTAGTCTCCACTGGGGTGAACTCAATGACGCTTAGACTTATCCTGGTACTCGGGTCCAGGACTGCCAAGACATTCCATGCGTGCCTGAGTTGTGTTGACACCATAGTATTCCGGACCGAGTACGGAGTAGCTGCGTTAAGAGTTAAAATCAGAGAATGTATCATTGAGAACTATGTGAACTATGTCGAAGGTCCTCTTCAAATGCAGTGACCCCACGGATAGGTCTCTGAAAAGATAAGAAACTCATGAGAATCTCATTAAACTGGAACTGGAGGTCCGGCCGTAGCCGTTTGTGCGCCTGGAGTAACTCGCCAGTGGACCATCCCCGTTCGGGATCTTGTAGATCGGGATCATGTCCTTCCTCCAACAGCAACCACAGAAGGGTTTCGCAAGCGGGATCTCGATCGAGGTGGTGCTGTTTCGCCACCGTACATAAAAAGCGAAGGAATCGGTCAGTCTTGTCGGGGGACTCCTGGAAATCCCACAATGCAGCCGTGATATAAATGAGCGCCGCCGTTCGGCTGACCTCTTGGGTATGCGCATCGCGGACCACATATACGCGCGACTCGGGCGGCACTTGGGAAGGTCGTGGTCCACTAGACAGCAGGGAAAATAGAGGACTTTCCATCTCGAAAGCCTTCAGTCTGTGGGGTGCTTGGAGGGTGTATTCGGGGGAGCTGTGTTGTCGCATGAGGTCTTCGGCTCCGCGCAGAAAAGTGAGCAGCCATTGCTGGTCGGTCAAACTGATCGGGGGGCCTTCTGGCATCATAAGGTATCGGACGTAGTGGATAAATACTTCCACAGGCTTATTGGTTCCTGTTCTCGGTCGCATAACCTGGACCGCCCGATCAACATACATGTGGGCCAGTTGCTTGCTCCCGAACCGCCCTTCGTGCAAGGCCATTCCACCCAAGGCCATTGCAAGATCATCCACCCTGACTAGCGCCAAGCCTGAGGTGGCATCATCGATAAGTTTCGCAGCTTGACCAACATGGCGCTGGATTTCGGTGCTGTCGGACATGCCGTACAGTTGTGCTTTCCACCGTGCGCAGTATGACAGGACGACTGCCTTGAATGGAAGAACGTTTCCCATAGCGGTGCGGAAAATCTGGTTTTTCACGTGAAGGTTTTGCCCGGACCAGTACGTCAACTTGTTCCTCCAATAGTCAGCCAATTCAATATCTAGGTTGTCGTATTCGATTGGGAGACTGGCAAACGGATCCCTTCGCGAAGCATCGAGTATCGTGATCGGCGACCCAATGTGTTGTGCCATGGATGTATGAGGTTGTGATTTCGGATTTGAGAATCTGATTTGTAGCTGTATCGTATCATGAGATTAGCATCCCGATCCATCGTCTATGCAGCTAAGCCTACACCCAGATTAGGCTAACCTTGGCTGTGGCCTAGATACTTGACTAAAGGAAAGTGACTCCCATACCGAAGTTTCCCCGTTTGGGGGGGATTGCGCAGCTGTCGAAGGCGACTCGAGTCGCGTCTGTTCGACAGTTCCTGCCTCTTTCTTCGCCGGATATGAGGTATAATCTGAGGTTTGCTCTGTGGGGGATATCCCGCGTGACATTTTGCGCTGTTTCCTTTTCTCCTGTACATGGTGGCGCATGACATGAGCGCGCTTTTCTTTGGATGACGAGTTCTGATCAACAAAGTAGAAGTGTTGGTTCTTGGGTGCATTCGTCGATTCAGCGGCGCGTCGTCGCCTTCCAGGTTTGGCTGGTTTCGGGTCATGCCCAGATGCAGAGGGTGCTGGTTGAGAAGATTCCGCTGATTTGTCCATGCAAGTTGAGAGGTTGGCCCGTAAAGGCGGGCCGGGGGGCTTACCCGATGCATCCGTGTCAGACGGGCCCAACGGCGGGACAGCGCTGGGCCTGGTCGGTGTCGATACTAACCGTCGTTCGTTCTCAGACATGTCGAGCGGCAAAAAAAAGGTAGATTTCCTTTGTCGACACAATAAAGCAATCAAGACTGCATAACCAACCAATGATTACCAAGATTCCTCCAGCCAAGGACTCGGGATTTGGAAGAAACCATCGCAAGACACCCAAGTCCTATAACATGACGGTGTCAGAAGGTTCACGGAGAATATGTACGGAAGAAAAGGGTACTGAGGAAAGCACGCTAGCACAGAACCGTTCTAACTTACAAGGTAATACAACGCGAGGGGAATATAATTCCCCGGGAGGGAATAATGGGATGGTTTCAGATGCTTCCAGTGCGGGCACCACCGTGGACCCCGGGGGGGAGAAGAGCTCTTATATAAGCGCCAAGCATCAACCATTTACCCAATGTAATTTCCAACCTCGGAAGATGACCCATACCTACCTACCTAGGTAACCACATATACATCTATGTATATATATAAACTATGTACTTATTGACCTGTTCACTCTCCTACTCTGGACTTGAAAATAATCTCACATTTACATTTGGAGTACGGAGTACGGAGTCTATCCTATTTCATTTCAAATATATATATTACGGAGTACTCCGTACACCGAACTGCGAAGTAGGACCCGGGATTTGGGATATGTCATTTAAAGTGGGCTTCTGGCAGAGGGGTTCACGGTCATCTCTCCCTATTTGTCACTTATTGAATGAAAAGGGGTGTTGATTTGCAACTCTTATATTATTAAGATTGACAAATAATTCCGGTTATAGCTGCAGTTTCCAAGTCTATACTACCCTATTCCCCTTTAATTTCATAGGTAAATGCAAGTAAGATGAACATGTTTCAGGGTTTGAAGACCAGAAGTTGGGCTATGACTGCGGAAATCCCGGGAGCTAGCATTTGTGCGCCTTATGAGAACGATAGTGGGGGCGCTAAGCAGAAGACTCAATGTTATTTGCAGTGAAGATGAGGAGGACCTACTGCCTATATGGGTTAGCGTGGATGATTATATAAGGAAACCACTTAACGCGTCGGTGTGGGATCAACTATTCTTCCGAGTACGCGTTCGCGTCGCGCGTTAGTTGCCCAAGGAGACCCGCGAAGGAGACCCACGAAAAACTAAGATAGCAAACTGAGTTGACGATATCATCTCTCCACGTTTATTTCCCCCCCCCCCCCCCCTAAGACGTGGGAGCTTAATACCCTTTTTTTTTTACATTGGCCATTTTTAGCCGATTAGCTCTTTGTCATGTCTTCCCTTTTCGACGCCGTGATCCAGTCCGAGCTGGGCTCTGCGCCTTCTCGTGATCAAAACCTCCGATCCGACAATCTGCCCAGCTCCCGACGCTCGGAGAGCAATGGCCCTATGAGTGATATGAATGCCTTCCCAGATGACCAAGTTGTCGGAGGGGGAAGCTCGGCAGTCAGCCGTATGCGAAATCCATATGCCCCTGGTCCCCCGCCGGTGGTCGATGAGGCGGCAGAGAAAGTCCAGCAGGCATTTGAAGAGCTGCTCGAGTCATACATCGATGAGCCCTCATCTTCCGCACCCCCCTCATCAGGGGAGTTTCTTAGTGACAAGTATTATATTGCTCAGATCAAGGGGATGAAAAAGTTCGAGCTGTCAACTCTCTACGTTGATTTCACACACATCCTTAATCCTGTCTTGGCAGATGCCATTGCCGGCCAATACTATCGATTCCAACCCTTCCTCACCAAAGGACTTCACAATCTTATCGCCAAGTATGAACCTGAATACTTCGTCTCCCACCGAATGACTGCCAGCGCCTCTTCGCGAGCCAGTACCTCAGTTGCCTCAGCATATGCGGGCGTTTCAGATAACCCCGACCTTGAGCGTCAGATCCGCGAGAAGACTCGCCACCAGCAAACTGACAAACTGTTTGCCCTCGCATTTTACAACCTACCTCTGGTTTCCAGACTGCGACAACTGCGGACGAATCAGATCGGAAAATTGCTTTCCGTTTCTGGAACTGTCACAAGAACTTCAGAAGTTAGACCGGAATTGTCGCTGGGAACTTTTATCTGTGAAGGTTGCAAGACTGTCGTCCCGAATGTTGAACAAACTTTCAAATATACTGAGCCAACGGAGTGCCCCAATAACACCTGCGGTAACCGCGTGGGATGGCGCCTGGATATCGGAAAGAGTACATTTGTCGATTGGCAAAAGGTCAAGCTCCAGGAATCGTCGCACGAAATTCCAACTGGTAGCATGCCACGTACAATGGATGTCATCTTGCGGGGTGAGATGGTTGATCGCGCCAAGGCCGGTGAACGCTGCGTCTTTACGGGTACCTTGATTGTCGTACCTGATGTCAGTCAATTGGGTCTTCCCGGTGTGCGTCCTGAGGCCGTCCGCGATAACAACTCCTTCCGAGGTAACGAGGTCGGTGGTAGCGGAGTCTCTGGATTGAAGTCTCTGGGTGTGCGCGATCTGACTTACCGATTGGCCTTCCTTTCTTGCATGGTTACCCCGGACACAACGACTCCTGGCCAGAAGCCGGAGCAGCAGCTGAGTGGCCAGTCGAATAATATCCTGGCTTCCTTGAACCAGAACCAGGAGGCTGATATTGGGGATGAATCAGCCCAAGAAGCTTTCTTGCAAAGTCTTACCCCGGCTGAGGTCCAGGATCTCAAGCGACTAGTGCACTCCGAATATATTTACGCCCGACTTGTGGACTCCATTGCCCCCATGATCTGGGGTCATCGTCAAATCAAGAAGGGTCTACTTTTGCAGTTGATTGGTGGTGTTGGCAAGTCGACATCAATTGAGAGCCTGAAACTTCGTGGTGATATCAACATCTGTATTGTTGGCGATCCATCGACCAGTAAGAGTCAGTTCTTGAAGTAAGTTTTCCCAACTCCTCTCATATAACAATTGGTTACTGACATGGCTCCTTAGATACGTCTGCTCATTGCACCCTCGTGCAGTATACACCAGTGGTAAAGCCTCCTCGGCAGCTGGTTTGACCGCTTCGGTGGTGAAGGATCCCGAGACGGGCGAGTTCACCATTGAAGCCGGTGCGCTAATGCTTGCGGTATGTTCCAAATGTGGCTCCGATTAAGTTTGGGTTCAAAGCTAACATTTTCCATATAGAACGGTGGAGGTATTTGTGCCATTGATGAGTTCGACAAAATGGACATCGCCGATCAGGTCGCTATTCACGAAGCCATGGAACAGCAGACAATCTCCATTGCCAAGGCTGGTATCCATACTACCCTGAATGCCCGCGCATCCATTCTCGCTGCTGCCAACCCCGTTAATGGTCGCTACGACCCGAAGCAAACCCTTCGGAACAACTTGAACTTCAGCGCCCCCATTATGAGTCGTTTCGATGTGTTCTTTGTTATCCGCGATGATCCAAAGGAGTCTGTTGACCGCAGCTTGGCCAATCACATTGTCAACGTGCACATGAACCGCGATGAGGCTGTTGAGCCCGAACTGAGCACAGAACAACTGCAGCGCTATATTCGGTTCGCCCGCACATTCCGCCCCGTCTTCACTGACGAGGCGAAGACACTGTTGGTCGAGAAATACAAGGAGCTCCGCTCCAATGACGCCCAGGGAGGTGTGGGCCGCTCTTCATACCGTATCACCGTTCGTCAGCTCGAGTCATTGATCCGTTTGTCCGAGGCTGTCGCCAAGGCCAACTGTGTCGAGGAGATTACACCCAAGTTCGTCATCGAGGCATACGATCTTCTTCGCCAGAGTATCGTGACTGTTGAGAAAGATGATGTTGAGATTGAAGATGATGTTCCTACTCACGCCAATGGCGCCGATGAAGACCAGGAGATGGCCGATGGCGACAATGAGGGTGATAGCCCCATGCGTGATATCGCAGAACCTGCTCCAGCCCCTGCCCAGCCGGAACGCCAGAAGACCAAGATCACTTACGACAAGTACGCCACGATCCTGAACCTGGTCGTCCGGCGCGTACACGAGGACGAGGTGAACTCGGGCGAAGGTGTCGAGCAAGAAGATCTTCTACTCTGGTACTTGGAGCAAATTGAGGGTGAACTCAACACCGAAGATGATTACGAGCGCGAGCGTGGGTTAGCAGGCAAGGTCTTGAAACGCATGGTCAAGGTTAGTCGTTCTTCCTTTGCTACGGCAATATCTGCAAATTTCCATCAAGTACATGTCACTAACAAGGTTATTCTATAGGACAAAATCCTGCTGCGTATCTCCGGGTCTGGCCTCACAGATGGAACTGGCGATGATGCCAAGCAAACTGACGGCAAGGTTCTTTTCGTCATGCATCCGGATTGTGCCTACGAGGAGATGTGAGCTGGGACTGTGCTTTCTATCTCTTAAATATGTTGTTCTTTTTCTTTATTTCGTACTACTGTCTATCTTTCAGGGCCGGGCTATGTTGGGCATTTTCAATGGGTTAAATAGAAGGAGCAGGGGGTTATGAGTGATGATATCCGTTTAGTTGCGTCTTATGTTTAATAGGACATGAATGATACTGAATTCAAATCAATCCAAATTTTACAACGCTAATTAAATCCCGACAAGCTCTCCGAGAATAAGGCAGATGTGTGTTTCGAATCCCAGCACGAAGAATCGGCTCGTTGCAGCTTTCCCAGGAGAAAAATATCCTGCATTGACAACCGCATATTCATTTTCATTCGAAGGTTGAACCTGTTAGCCATTATTTTCTGATGAGTTATGACATGGTGAATCTTTGCTCTTATACATATTTGCACTCGATGAAAATCGATAGCAATTGCGCTTTTATGCTCGCTTCTCAGAGCACTTGGTGCAACGGCGGCATTGACGACGAGTGTTTCTTCCGGGCGCTCAACATGCCTCCCCATAGTGACCTTGCTCCATATGCTCTGTTTGAGAGCTCCAAGTATATTGTAATCTTCCCATCGCATCTGAAGTCCATTCATAACGTCCTCGATTCCATCGTGGTGGATGACAGCAACACCAAATGCCCCGTGGATATGCCCACAGACAACCATCTTGGGCCGTACTCTTTGTATCTCGCGCAATAGATACCCATCCCCTTTAACCTTGGCCTTTCCATCCGGTCCCTTCTCCCCATCACAGTCACCATATAGAGCCGGAGGGCCATGCACCACCAGAATATCAGTATCATCGGGGATGCGCCCGCTCCACACGTCGCGGATTGAAGGATACTGGAAGGCCCAACGGCCGAACTCCGGCGTCATTGGAGAGCCGTATATTTTTATCCTCCGCACTTGCTGCTCCCCCGAGGCGGGGACGGGCAGTTCTAGCGACACTGCTTCATTTTGCAAATAATGAATCCCGGTCCAATCCAATTCCTTCCGCTTCGCGGCACTAATTCCCTCGCGTGTGAGAAACTTCATCTCACTCGTTTCATCCAGAATAAGGTCATGGTTTCCCGCGATGACAATCTTATGAGCATGTGTCTGAGAAGACAGCCAGTGGAGCTGCGCTTGCACCTCGTCAAAGGTGCCATGGGCTGTTAAGTCGCCCGCGTGGATTAAGATGTCTCCAGGTGGCAGAGAAGGGGTTGCATTGTGCGTGTCTGAAATGCATATTATGCGGATTGGAGGGAGATTCGAGTTATTTTGAAGAGGAATTGGCGTTGTTGATGGTTTCTGTGGTTCGGACTGCGTGGGCCCTCCTAATAGGACATCCCAGAGTGGCTGTAATAATATACGCTCCAGCCATGTTGGGGGTCGTGACAGGTTGTATGGGAAGGGGAGTAGATGGTTGTTCATTTGGAGGTTTCCCGACTCCAACTCCTACAGCGTCCTACGAAGTATGTTGTATACTACAGAGGTCTGTATAGGCAGGGTGAATCCCACCCACTTTCAAAGCGGTCAATGGATCTAAACTTCGAATGTGGGCGAATTCGAATTCCACTCACTCCTTTATAAATGGAAAATGATTCAGATTCTAGGAAGTCAGAATACGTTACAAGGCGACAAAATCAATAAGAAGCTTTGGTAGTTCAGTGGTAGAATACTACTCTTCCATATCATTTCATCTGAAGTGGTTGATAAGTAGTGGCCGGGGTTCGATTCCCCGTCAATGCAATATCTTTTATCTTTTTGTTTTTAATATTCATTATATCATTGAAATGATTGCAATGTTTTTTTTTTGCCTATTAATAGAGTTGGCACAGTTGTTCTGGACTAACTACAATTGCAAAGTGCAATCCCGATCAATGACATCGATACATGTGTAGATAGATATCAGAATCAGATCCTGGGAAGTCAGTAAATTTTATGATGATGCTAACTCAATAATATATATATTGAATGGAATCCTTATTATGCCATATAATGTTCCAATAATGTACAAAACTTAAATATCAAGCTTCAATTCCTTAGCACAAAGGTCTAGGAGGTTGTTCATCTCTTATATATTATTCGATACTGAACTCAGTATATCGTTGATGATTTCTCGAGTATTACAAACCAAACCACTAAATGGGTGATTCAGTCACGGGTTTGAGAACCATCAGTCAATCAGTAACCTGGATATATATCACTGAGGCATCCTCGAGTTTATTGTGTTATAGAGTACACTGTAGACATCCTAATTGCAGATACAATCACTTTACAATAGTACCAGTGAACATGTGACATGTAGGTACTTTTGTCAAGACCGAGGTGATTGATACAGCTAGTTCTCTGTTACTCCGTAGTTACTTCGTACTCGTATTTAATCCACTCAAATCACCCCCATTCCCCTGCAAGTAAGCTTCTTTTCGAGTGCCCCAGGTGGATTTTACCTTTTGACAATCAAATACCCGCATAAAGTTTATGCTGTGTATCACCACACCACGTATGGAGTATACGGAGTACTTAGAAGCGAGATTTGATTCTGCCGCAATTTAGATATCACATCCAGAAGTACCAAGATCTCTCCTGAAACAATTGAAATAATAGAAACTAGCAGAATCTTCCCTGTTAGCAAGCTAGTAGAATCCTGTGACCCTCTTGCCAAGGAGGGAAGGTGGTTACTACAGCCTATGCACTGTCCACGGGTGTTCACATCCTTGTTGTGAATTCAGCACTAACAGAGAAAGGGCCGCTGCCGTCAAGCGCCAAGGGGGGGGGGGGGGGGGGGCTGCTTGTTATCCGGGATTAATTGCGGTAGGATACCGTGGTGGCTTGCTTGGCTTGCTATGTTCTTTGACACCTGTCAATTCTGGCTAGTGGGAGTGGGGTCGATAATATCAATTTGAACATTTTAAAATACAGATTTTGGGTAATTATTTGTACCTGTTTTTGTTGATGTCTGGTATGTACTCCGTAGACTGTAAATGTATCATTGAATATCCTATTAAGGGGTAGGACACAATCTAAAAACAATTCAGTAATGTAGAAAGACTCGAATTTTTCTCCCCCCTCTTACTCCGTACATTGTACTTTTATCCCGTAAAAATTACGGAGTAATAATAATTGGAATAATGATCCGCGCTACCTAAAAAGGGAAGGTAAAGTTGACAGCGAGTTGATCGGCATAGAGACGGGCGGGGGTTCGGTATAGAATACATATTAAATTACTATACTTATACTGTACGGAGTACGGAGTATTAATATCAGAATTAAGAGTGTCAGCTTTCATGCTAAGCATCTTCCTCAATATATTCCAGGTTTTTATTAGATTGAATTGAGATCTTCCAATATAGAGCCTGTACTCAAAGTGAGACAACTACCAAGGGGACATTAGAGATAGAGGCTCTCTTAGAAGAACGAGAAAGAAGGAATATAATACTAATACAGATAGACTGTATTCAAGATGATTCAGTTACGTACTTTGTATCTTCGAGAAGCAAGATCCCTGCACTTGCATGCTGCCAGGTGGAAGCCATTATATATATTATTATATATATTATTATTATTTCAGCTGCCACATCCATCGACCGAAAGAAATGCGTCTAGACCATGCATAGTAATATCATATCCACACACACCGGAAGCTAAGTCAAAGGCGTTTTTTAGTACTCCGTACATAGTACAACTATACTCCGTAGTTATGTAGAGTAACGTATTTCACCCCATTGCTGCACACACCCCATAGCTGGACACCCAACCCAACCTATTAAATTTAAATGCATTTATCTCAACCATAA
>MUGJ01000201.1:0-206544 GCA_008931945.1 Penicillium sp. BW_162_3FA
AAGTCATGTGATCTACATGGTATAATACCATGTAAAATCCAAGTATTCAACCTTGCACTTTGACAACTTTGCTTGCTCCTGCTTAGTCATAGCCGCGGGCCCACCTGTGGTTTGACAAAGTGGTTTGCTACATCCAAGGATTACTCTCACATGTACATAGTTCTAGCGACTTCCCCCAAAGAAGAACACGTCAACAAGGCACCAAGATATAAGAAGCAGACAGTGAGCCAGTTGTCCGTTGTTAGGTATAATATCAATGAGTATCGAGGTCTATGAAAGTATGCACAGGAGCTGCAGGCAAGGTCAAACAAGGGTGTTGCAGAGTGTGATGGGCCAGTCTCTCTCAAGCTGCTTACAGGATTCGCAATATCACTATTTTGAAAAAATAAAAAAAAATAAAAATTGTATATACATGACTGAACTACCACAATTTCTTGGGCGCCTCAGACTTCACACCCAGCCCAGTGATCACCGAAGGCCGCGACTTCAACCTGTTCAACCACGCATGAACATTGGAAAAGTCCTTCTCCAAATCAACCCGATCGCCTGCCGCCCAGGGCACAACTTCAAACCACGAAACAAAAACAAGATCCGCATAACTGCACTTATCACCCACCAGGTACTCGCGGTCCTGTAAGACTCCATTCAGTACACCCGACACACGGCGAATCTCATTGATGTAACGATCAACGGCAGACTGCAGCTGTTCTTGATGATGTATCTTGAACCACACAGCCTGACCGAAATATGGGCCCTGTCCTGATGCCTGGAAATGGAGCCATTGTTTGGCATGGTAGAACTCTGGAGTATCGGCTTGGAAGCTGATCATTTTATTCTTGTCGTATTTGTCGACCAAATATTCGATGATTGCTCCAGATTCCCACAGAGTAATTCCCGTGTTGGGATCTTCAATCGCGGGGACTCTTCCGTTAGGGTTGATCTTTTCATAGACAGGCTGTTTCATCTCCGGAAATTCGAGGAGCTTAATTTCGTATGGAATTTTGAGTTCTTCGAGGATCATCACCACCTTCTTAGGGTTGGGGCCTGCGTGGTGGCTGTAGAGGATGATAGACTTCATGTTTGGTAGGAGAGGATAATTGATAACAATTGTGTAGATGTAGTAGGTTGAAGTTGGTGGGGTTTGGAAGTCTCAGCAATTCAATGTGGTGAATTTATTCTTAATCCTCATTCTATATACTATACTTCGGTCTCGCCCTCGGGGTTGGATTCTACAACAGACCGAAGCTGACAAGAACCTTGGCTGATTCTAGCTTAGGTTCAACCGTGGAACCGTGGTACGATTGAGCGATGACAGTTGATTGGCCAGTTGCCTTCCCGTGGAGCCCCAAACCTTATTCGCGGGTTAGTGTGCAGAGCCGAGCTGTGTCATTCTTCGCTCTTCGGTTCCCGGGGCCGTTTATGGCGATACGACCTTCCAAGTGATTCGGCAACGCCTTAGAATTTTTTCCCCCTCTACATATATATATAATCACCTTTCAAATATCCAATGTGACACATTTCACACATATACTTCAAAAATTGACTACATCACCATGTCTACAAATAACATCGCATTCACCGCCCCCATTAACCCTGCTGGTGCGAGCCCAAAGCTCCATCAAGACCAAATTTGGGCGGGGCTTCGCTTGAAAATCCGATCTGCAGAAACCTTCGTCCCGAAAGCCATCCAATCAACCACTGTGATCTCCGACTCAATAGATCCAAGCACGGGGAACGAAGTCACTGTTCGCGAGGTCGTTTTTGTCGAAGATCAGCGCAAAGTCCAGGAGACCGTCACAGCATACGAGCCTTCCAGGGCCGTCTTTATCCAGCCTGATGGTAGCACCATTGCCAATGTGGTTAGCGAGGACGCTGACGGGGAACTCCACATGACCTACACCTTTGAATGGAGACACCCTGGTGCCTCCAAGGAGGAACTCGCGGCGTTTTTGGAGAAGGAGAAGAAGATGAGCCGGATGGCTGTGGAGGGGACCATTACTGTTCTGCGGGAGTTGGCCAAGAATGGGAAGATCTGAGAGTCCACAAGTTGTATTTGTCTGATTATTGAGTTTTGTTGGACGATTCTAATGGCTTTGGAAGGCCTGTTGGGATTGAATAATTGTTTTTATGCATCATTGCTAGACAACCAGCCGCTAAATCCCTTACAAAAATGTACTGCCATGGTCAAATGTAATGGAACTTTTGTTTTTCTTTCGCCAATGTCTTCTGTGCAAAGGAAAGGAGTACATATATACTTCCTGCGAGATAGCAAGACTAGATGCTAATCCTAGTGCATCAATTACCATTCGGCATTGATTGTTCTCCCCTGTGGTCACATGTAAACGCATGTAGTAGATAGTCAACCATATAGTAGACCTTGACTCAAGTTAGAACCTAACAACCTCATCTCTGATGAGGCATCTTGATAGTTCCATCCTACTGTACTACAACAAGAAAAAGTGGAACCCGTCGGGATTGAGGGTCACTAATGATCTCGGCATTGGCTACAGCCCCGAGGGGGCCGATCTGTCAGCGAGGCGGGGCTCGCAAGTCCCGACTCTCCGACTCGTGCTACATTTGCATCGGAGTATATGTCTATATTTAAATAAACAAGAGGATATTGCTCGGAGCTGTTAACCTAAACCCTACAAGATCTTCAATCTGACTTCTATCACGGTTGGCATTGCCAGTATCACGGGCAAATTTGCCCATTGTGTTGTTGGTCACCTTTTGAAGAACCCCAGCGTGACTATCAAAGGTTATTGTTGCGACCCAAGTAAACTTCCCGCGACCCTCCTTGCATTTCCCAGGATTAGCATCACCCGAGGCTAATTAGGCGATAAAAAGGCATGGCAAACTTTTGCCAAAGGGAACAATGTGGTGGTTTGCTGTTATCTCGGTGACCCCAACCTCGTTATCAACGGTCAAAATTCGCTGATCGATGATTATGAGTCCGAGGGAGTCGGTCGTTATGTGGCAAGCGACTATAGCCTAGACTCCACGAAGCTAGGGCTTGGACAGCTTCCCGCGAAGGACCCCATGGCTGCATAATGCACGCTGCGTTGTATAATTGGGTCCATCACACATATAAACCTAAACAGCAACGGGGAAATAAAAGCTCTCTAGAATAGTCAGATTAAATAGTGGCAGTACAAATTATCCACGTATTACTGAGCTCCTTTTTGATATGGCATAGATAGCTGTAGTGATGATGTCATTTGGCCGGAAACCTTCCCTATATAAAGAGACTTCGCTGCCCTCCAAAAGGTTCAATTTCTATTTACTTCTGACACGTTTTCCAGAATGCCAAGACCAATTGCAATCATTGCCGGTGCAGGGCCAGGAACCGGTAGCGCCATTGCCCGCCGGTTCGCCAAGGTCTACCCAGTGGTACTTCTTGCTCGATCGCAATCATCCCTTGACCCTTTGATTGCTCAAATTACGCAAAGCGGTGGCTCTGCCATTGGTGTCCCCACGGATGTCAGCAACTCCGCAAGCATGATTTCGACAATGGACCAAGTCAAGGCCAAGTTTGGTTCTGATGTGACAATCGCCGCCGCCATTTACAACGTGGCGAGCAAGTTCACGAGAAAGCCCTTCCTGGAACAAAGCCAGGAAGAGTTCCTCGGGAGCCTTGAGCCATCCGTCAAGGGTGCTTTCAACTTTGCCCAAGCTACACTGCCCCTAATGCTCACTCCCGAAAAGGGACAGTCTCCACCCACTCTCATTTTCACCGGTACCGGATACTTTTTCCTAATTTGTTTACTAAAATATTTGCTTACTGATTCGGATAGGCGCAACGGCTGCAATGAAAGGTGGCTCCGGGCTTTCCGGGTTTGCGATGAGCAAGTTTGGAATCCGTGCTATGTCCCAATCTCTTGCGCGTGAATTCGGCCCGAAGGGTGTTCATGTCTCACATGCGATCATTGATGGAGTTATTAATACCGAGAAGACTAAGGGTTATCTTGATGATGTCCCCGATGCAAAAATTGATCCTGAAGGGGTAAGTAAAATTAGATCTCACTGCGGCCAATCCTCACACTAATCAACAATCACAGATTGCGGAATCTTACTGGTTTTTGCACTCCCAGCCTAGGACTTCGTTTACTCACGAAATCGATCTTAGACCGTATGTAGAGACCTGGTAAGAGACTAGAGATCGAATAGGACGATTGTCTTTACAATCGGTTGTTCTTGATTTAGAGTGACGTAGACATAGGGCAATCAATGGGAAGCGTATATAGCTAGAGCTTGATATATTCTGTGCTAAATTAGGATCTAGAATTTGCAAATTAAATACAAAAATAAATATGATATCTTTGCAGTAGTGAGAAACCCGAGTGGCATATCACCAAGCCAGCCACAGTATCACCCGCAATTAACAGACTGCCGTCTCTTGTTGGATAGATGTCCAACCGATAGACATCTTCAAATTACCCCCTCCCTCTCCCCCAACAAGTTGACAGACACTCATGCCTTGTTCTTGTGCTCTCGGAAGAAATCCTCGAGCTTGGTCCAAGTCACGTCGGGATATCGGTTATTATCGAGCGGGTCGAGTTTCCCGGCCCCAGAAAACATGTTCGCCATATACTGCATGCCCTGCCAAGCAGGGAACACATCATTCTCACCACCAAACAGACGCATAACCCGAATCATGAACTCCATGAATCCCACGGTGCCCATCCAGCCGGGCTTGTATGGCATACCTTCGACATTGCTCTGTGCCTGGGCGATATCCTCCACTGTGACAGTGTCACTAGCGATGCGGAGGAAATTGGGCGTGGGGTTGGGGTCTGCGGCCACAGCAGCGGTGTACGCAGCCGTGTCCACCATGGTGGTGAAATCAAGCAGTTGCGTGGTCTTCCCGATATAGGCGACCTTGCGGCTCTTGTGATTGATCATCGGGGAGTCGCCGACCATGAGATCCATGAAGCCGCCGTTGAGGATACTCGTCCATTTGATACCGGAGTTTCTCAACTGGACATGAAACTCGCGGCGTACATCAAGGTTGCGGTTGGATCCAGGCTTGGTCTTGGTGAAGTCCAAAGAGAAGTCCGAAGGAATGAATCTCGGAACCTTGGCGGCTACAGAGGCCTCGAGGAGCTTGCTCTGAACACCGTGTATAACATCCCTCAGCCCCTGGAGCGTAGACACAACACACATGGCTCCATCCAGTTCGCGGGTGAGAGCTGGGATCGCGGAGAGATCCACTGCAGCGATGGTCACGCCGGCGTCGCGGAGCTTTTGGGTGCGGGAGGGATCCGTGTTGGGGCGGACTAGCGCTTTCACAGCCACGCCTCGTTTGATCAGTGCCATTGCAACAAGTTGGCCTAGACCACCAGCAGCACCGGCGACGGCGACAAATGGTGAAGTCATTTTATTTATTTTCAATCAGTTAAGATAGATTGGCGAAGTAATCATCAAGCGTAGAAAAGAGATATAAATATTACTGTGAATTATTAAAAGGAAAGCAGTCTAAGAGCGAACGAGCTTCTTTTATCTGTATCAATAATTTTAAGCTACCTAGGTACTCGATTACCACGCAAAATTTACCTTTGGATTCTCATCAATTCCAAAAGCCCTGGAGGGGCTGTTAACTTAGTCATGGTGGTGGTTCGGGGTTGAGATGAACCCCGGGCATCCGAAGTGGGCACCCTCATAAATAGAAATCTCGAGGATAAAACATGGAAATTGATGCAAAATCGGATTATATCAACTCGGCCTATCGCCTCTATGCGATTACCGATTTACCAATCCCGTTCTCGGTTCCTATATCAAGCCCCCAGGACCTGGATTCAAAGACCTGGCATTACATTACAAAATAGGCATACAAGAGCCAGAGTACCGACAAGAATCATCCCGACTATCTATCAACTTTCCTACTCCACAATGGCCGGTCGCTCCTCCGGTCTTCCACCCCTAAGCGACCATGAATTTAAATTATACAACCGTATGGCGGATAAGATGCAGGGATTGGTGGGTACCCTGTTCGCAGCGGTTACACTTTAAAAATATCGTGTTAATTAACTCCACAGCATCAATGGTTTCGAGTGCGATGGAACATAATCTACGACGTGGCAGAATCATCACGACGCCCCGCCGGTATGTCTATCAAGAGCTACCTTAACATGTGTTTGGAATTTTGTGAAAATCTCGAGACACACCACACGATTGAAGAGGTAAGAGTTCATAGAACCCAAGTCCCACTTGATTATACTTGGCTCAGTTGAGTAACAATTTTACAGATCCGCGTCTTTCCATACCTCGCTCAGCGCATGCCTGCTTTTGCCAACAAGGATGAGTTGATTAAGCAGCATAAAGTGATTCATAAAGGACTCGAAAGATTCGAGTCACATATTCGCAATTGTCTACGAGGTAATGCTGATATACGATGGGATGAGATTAAAGACATCTTGGACTCGTTTGGAACAACACTCTGGGACCATTTGGACGATGAGGTCAGGGCACTGGGGGCTGAACAGACTCGGAAGTACTGGTCAAAGGAGGAAATGATGAGAATGCCGATGTAAATGGGTTATATTATTGTATTATTGTATTATTGTCTTATTGTCAAATATTAGATATGCTAAATATTATTTGCATTCCAGCACTGATAAGAATTGTCTTCGAAGGCATACAGTATGCTAAAGGGATTATCCCAAGGGGAGATCTTTGCATTAGCTTCTCATTAATTATCGACGAGAAGGTAGCTTTTCGTTCGTGCTCAGTGTTTCCCGCGCGATCTTACATACTATATGACCGGCTCATACCGGCGCTCGTAATTTTGACAATAATTTGGGTGGCGAGGGTCTGTAACCCTGGTAATCCTATTACGTGGCCACCGTTACATATAGTCGGGGCTCGGCATTGCCCTTGAGGCCGAGCTATTTAGGTCCATCAGGACCTTTACCACCATTGACAAACATATCCCCGTTCTATCTTATATCACTCTACAATCATAAATACATGCAAGGGAAAATTTCCCTGTCCCTTCCGATGAAAAATATCATGAAGCCTATCCCCATTATAGTGTGCGGCAAGTCTGCGCACGTCGCCGTTGGTGTGAAGGAAGGCATCAGACCAGCATATGAGGGTGAGCTATTGACTCCAGATAGTGTTGTGTTAATTACTGCAAATAGCTGACCAACTGCAAGCGCTTCATATCATTCAATCCTTGGAAGCTGGGGTAAGGGACATTCCATCCCTTTTGGAAGGACTCGCGCCTCCATCCAAGGAGTGGGCAAACCTTGGAACCCAGGAGTATGGAAAAAGAGTCGCAGCAGTTGTGGCTGGAGGTGGATACAACGATGCAGACTTCGAACAGCTACGAAAGGCTGGCGAGGGGAAAAGCAGTATACCGTGGCTGCGTCACGACATAAGCAAGGAGATTGACCCAAGAAAACCTAGGCCCAAAGCTGGGATTGAGTATGGCGAGCAGCTTGCAAAGAAGATAGTGAAGTGCTTACAAGATTTGGAAAAAGATGAAAAGATGGATAAGGATGGCGTATATTGGTTCTAGGCAATATTATACAACAATCTCTCTCCCATTTCTCTCTATCTCCTCGGATCGCGACAATGCTGGGTGGGTTAGTAGGGGATAAGTCATTCATAAAATTTACACTCCAAGATGTATCATTCATAGTCATTCTCCATCCCTGGGCAGTTGCTGCCTTCCAGGAACCCACAGAGCACATCGAAGGCACTTTGGAAACAGAATGTTTGAGAAAGGGCTCTATATTTACCAGCACTGAGTACTCGGTGTCGAATATAGAGTGCTGGGGCATCTTTGCAACAATTCCAAGGGCTCGTCAGCCATATCTGCCACCTGGATTATTGCAAAAGTAGTTTCTATTCCCCGTGATATATATTTCTGCCACTTGATAGAGTCAGAGATCCGAAAGTGTCGATTGAATTCCAGTTGGATACACACCGATATCAGTGCAACTTTATTCAGACGATCGAATATATTTTGCCCCAAAGTTGCGACGTGAGACTCCAAGTATAAGCTCCCACGGTGCATATTGACATCAGCAGAAGCGTATTCTTTTTCGAAAATTGGAAAGTTGGCACGTGGATAATTGGAAAGATCGGATACAACCGAGAGAAATACATCCGGATGCAAAGATTCTAGTTCGTACAAAAGGTTTGAGTTTGCTTAGTTCACCAATGACATCTGTAGAAGAGGCCAGGCGTACTTACCAAGAAGTCTGTTGGTGGGAGGGCTGTGCTTGGAACTGGAGGATGGAGTCGCTGGTCTAGATCCTCTCTGAATCTTTCATCAATCTGACTTCGTTTGGATTCAACATCGGGGGTGAGGGAATCGGTCACATCTGAGGCCACAAAGCTGAACCATTATTTCCGGGGAAGTCTTCTTTGTGGAACGGAGCTACCTCTACAGGATCTGGTGGATAGTCCTCCCCGTTAACAACATTTGGTCCGCCGGGCTCCTCCTGGAACTGGCCGGCAGAGACCAAGAGCATTGGATCAAGAGCGCCGGAGTCAAACTCAAAAGCGAAGTGCCTCTGAGCCATGCCGAGAATTCCGAATCCCAACTTGTATCGCGAAACGTCTCGTCATAGATATGGCTCGTGTCGGTCGGGCTTGGATTGAGGGTAGTCAGAGTAGGATGGATCGTCTTGCTACCATGGAACAACCCCACTGTCTCCTCCAAGTGGGTTTGGTGGAGCGTGTAGCTTTGAGGATAGGTTGGATGTGACTGAGATGAATCAATCACACTGGGCTGAGCATAAAGGTTTTGCCCTGGAGCAAAGTGAATGGGATGGGTGGTCGGGAGGTAGGAGGTATCGAAACGGCCTCGGCCATGCTCGTTGATCGAAGCATGACGCGCTCGAATGTGTCGAGTGAGAGTATCACTATACTACCCAGCACTCAGTTAATGACGATGGGGTCATTGGGTAACACATACTTGCGACCAAACCTTGCCACGACTTTTGCAGGCGAACGGCTTCTTCCGGGCGTGAGAGCGCAGATGTCTGGTCAAATGTTCTTTTTTGGAAAACACTTCAGAGCACAGTGAGAAGACAGTATTGCGTCTGGACTTTCTCGTATCAGACATAATGAGGTGTCGTGTGTAGCAGAGAAGGTGTTCACGATGTCCACTGGCCTCCATATTTTGTCAGCCGCCGCTCTTCGGCATTCTGTTCTATGCCGAGCACCAAACTCCTTTAGAAACCATTTCTATTTTTATTTTTCGTCTCGATATATATCGATGCCAATAACCATGAGCCAAACGATCTCCAAGTTTCTTTCTCTTTCAAAATGGCAGACAAGAAGCTAAAGGACAACCTGTCGCGTGTCAAAGCTCCCTCTCCTCTCGGCAAGTCGATCTTTGTTGGGCTGCGTTTGACGGATGCAGTTTGGCAATATGCATTTCTCCATCGTGGTTGGGCATCCCAGCTAGTCCAACGGTTTGGTGGAACGTCTCTACAGGTTCTGCATGCCTCCAGTGGCCGACTAAACCCTTACTACCAGCTCCTTGTTGTCATGGCCCTCGGCAGTGGTTTGAAGCAAGCAATTCACATGGCCTTGATCTCAGAGCAAGAACTTTCTAGTGGGTTAGGCTTTGGTATAGGGCTCTTTAACACCGTCTTCAACTCGACAAATATCCTTCTTTCCGTCTGGTCCCTCACCTCCCAATCGCCTTCCTCCGACGACGGTTCGCTTCGTATCCAATCCACGGCTTCGGTAGCCATCGGTGTTTGCGCTTACACTGTCGGCATCTTGACGGAATTGATATCGGAACTCCAGCGCCGTCGCTTCAAGAAAGACCCGAATAACAAAGGAAAGCCGTATGGAGGCGGACTGTTCTCGCTCGCAACAAACGTTAATTACGGTGCTTATACCTTGTGGCGTGCTGGATTTGCATTAGCAACTGGAGGCTGGGCCTGGGGACTATTCAACTTCTCCTTTTTCTTCTACGATTTTGCGACTCGTGGAGTTCCCGTCCTTGATGAGTATTGCACTCAGAGAGTATGCTTGTTCTTTCCCTTTGGGTTTACCACCGCATCCTCGTGTTTACTTACTTACCACCCGATTATTAGTATGGAGAACCTTGGACCGATATCAAAACACACGTTTATTACCGCTTGTTGCCGTGGATATATTAGATAATGCAAGGAAGCACAGGGGATCAAATGGATCAGGCTTAGTTGTGTCTACCGGGGGGTATATAAATGAGAGAATAAGATCGAGGGTATTCGCCTGTCTAATACAAAATTTTCGATTGTGTCTATGGTATTTCTTTTTGTAGTAATCGGTATCTCATTTCGATTATAGGTGATATCTACATAACTAACCTTGGAACCTATTGAGGGAGTTGGAGGTGAAGATCTTCGGGGCCGGGCTCTAACCCTGGAGGGCTCCCTGAATAATTACATAAGCAAACCCTGGGCGGCACAAACGTCATGGATGAAACAGTTTGTTGCAAGAAATTATATCTTGGAGTTGCAAAACATCTTGAACTCTCCTGAATTCCAAGGTTCAAATCATGATGCTTACCAAATGGTTCAACCGGCAAATCCTGTGAACTCCAATCTTCCTCGTGAAGGAGTATCGACCTTGATCAATCGCAGTTGCAATGCCTGCAATCGTAGGAAGGTCAGATGCAACAAGAAATCTCCGTGCGATAACTGCGTGAGGCTCGGATTTGAATGTGATTTCCCCCCACCTGGGCGGAAGGCCCGGACCAGGCCAACAAAATCATCTAAGGCTGAGTTGATCTCGCGATTAAGCCTATTGGAGCGGGAAGTCCAGAAGCTCGGCGCGCAAAAGGTTGCGGCTGATATTCCTGTAGACAGCCTGGAAGATCAGGATATCGACAAGAGCCCGGAGAGCAGCCGTACTGCACCTTCATGGCCACCAAAGACCCCTGCCCGCGTAGAAGCGGAGGCTGAAGAGGAGGGAACCGGGATTCATGGGGGTCAGATTGTACCAGAGCTGGACCCCAGCACATCGGAAAGCACGCTGGGACACCAATTTGGACGGTTGGTCATTGACAGACGCAATGGGACAAGCCGGTATGTGGACCATCGGGTTCTGACGGATCTGGGAGATCAGGTAAATCGAACCCCTCTCTTTCTACATATTAACCTGGTTGAGGCTTTACAAACAACTTGCTGAATCCCCTTTGTGATTTTTCTTTAAGATCAAAGAACTCCGTGATGCTTTCGAGTGCCCGTTATCGCCGACACCATCATCCGAGGAAGAAGATACTTTATCTCCGGATTCTACTGCGGCATATTCTGAATCACATAGCCCTTTCATATTCGGTTACCGTTCTTCGCTTTCTTCGCTACACGAATACCGTCCGTCGCCCACCATTAGCCATCTACTTTTGAATGTCTTCGAAGAGAACATAGCACCCATTATCATGATTATTCACAAGCCAGCGTTGAGGAGCCTTATCCAAACATCATGGACAAACCACGAGGAGCTTGATAAAAGCTCCGAAGCATTGCTCTTTTCTGTGTACTTCGCTGCAGTCTCGAGCATGACGCCGGAACAATGCCTCATCCAGTTAGGGGAAGATCACGCTGTCGTGGTCAAGCGATACCGCTTCGCTGTCGAGCAGGCACTAGCGCGCGCAGGCTTCTTCCACACCCACAAACTGCTTGTGTTGCAGGCAGCGGTCCTCTTCTTGACCTGTGCTTGTAATCCAAAAGACACTCAATTCGTGTGGACCATGATAGCTGTGGTTACCCGGCTTGGGCTTGGTCTAGGGCTACATCGTGACGGCACCCACTTTGGCCTCAGTCCCTACGAAACCGAAATGCGGCGCCGAGTCTGGTGGTACATTTATCTATTGGATGTTCAATCATGCGAGTTCCAAGCAACGAGTCCCCAGATTCGGGAAGGGGACTATGATACGCGATTGCCGTTGAATATCAACGATGACGACCTGTCTCCGCATTCGGTGGATACTCCTCAAGAACGGATCGGCTTTACGGAAATGACACTAACCCTGGTCCGCTGTGAGATTCTAATCTCCCGTCGCAAGTCTATGCAAATGACATGCCTAGGTCCTGATGGCCCGAACGTCTTGTTCAAGAACCGCAATCTTGCAATAGATGAGTCCAAACGGCTCCTTGATGAAAGATATCTCCAATTTTGTGACCTCAGCATCCCTATCCATTGGGTCGCAGCAACGATTGCACGAGTTGCACTTGCACGGCTATGGCTGGTCTCCCATTTCTCACTCCTGACCGCACAAGGCTTTGAAGCAAACAATTGGCCCGACCGATGCGAGGTTCTTATCTTAACGGCCATCGAGGTCCTTGAGTTCGTCTATTTGCTTGAGACCAATGTGAACACCGCCAAATGGTCCTGGCTGTTCCAGGGGTACGTTCAATGGCAAGTCTTTGCGTTTGTTCTATCGGAACTCTGTGTGCGCCCGGGCTCCTCGTTGTCCGATCGTGCGTGGGCGGCTGTAGACCGGGTTTGGAAGCGGTGGAATGCGACAAGGACTCACAAGGATGGGTTGATCATGCGATCCCTCGAACGTCTGATGAAACGGGCTTCTGCGAGCCGGACTCGTCAGCTAATTAGGTCGGAATTGGCTCCTCCCATTGAGTCCAACCCGACTGAGATGGGAATCGCGGACCCAGCAATGATGGACCAATTAGAAAACCTGCCTGAGGATCTGATGGCTATGGATGCGGCATCTTTGGACCTTTTTAGGGACGTGGTGACAAATTTGGGTCTGTAACGAAGCCGTGAGAAATCCACTGGCTGGCCTTTGCCCGGTGCCTCGGGGCTGTTCAGAGTCCCGAGAGGCGCAACCAACCTCCATCTACTAAATTTCAATACATTTTCCTCACTATAACGCTATTGAATTCATAAAAATAGCTATGTATGTCTTCTATGTCCTAGGCTCCTACTCTGTACCCGTAAATATTCCGGTGTAGAGTATCAAATAACAATTGGTAACTATGTGAGATCTTCATGCCTTAGTGCCATAAATTCAAGGATCCAAGGCTGCGACATTCTAGCCTAAGGCATAATATATAATACGTCATCGCTGATAGTCTGATAGCGTCCGCTCGGTGCTCGGGACTGACCACAAACCCGGAGTGATGACGGAAACAACTAGTTGATATCCCGTGGGTCTACTTCACAAGGGGTGACAACATGATTGCTTATACCGGATATCTACGCTAGGTGCCTAGGTAGGTAACCATGAGCTTTTACTAAGGCATTGCCACCTTTTCGGGTGTCCGGGGTCCCGAATTCTTCGGCCTTCTAAGGTTACTGCATGATTTTACTAAGATGGTCGGTTTTGACCTGATGCCGAGCTTATTCACGGTGTCTTTGCCTCGAGAACCCTCATTCGCCTGTGGCCAAATTTAAGATTCAGAGCTGAACATTGAAATTATAAAAGCTTCCTCGATTCCTCGACAATCTGGAATATATCATCAATCAGACTTCATTGTTACATTCCTCTGCCTCATATCACTCAATTTTCTCTCTTCTCAAAGCGAATTTATCAATCCTTCACCATGTCCAAGGTCATTACTATTTTCGGCGCCACCGGTAACCAGGGTGGTTCCGTTATCGACGCCATCATCGCCGATCCCAAGCTCTCCAAGGAATTCAAGATCCGGGGTATCACCCGCGACACCACCAAGAAAACCGCGCAGGACCTCGTCAAGCGCGGTGTTGATGTTGTCTCGGTAAGCTTGCATTTTTATTTTCATTTTTATTGCTTTTCATTTCCTTGCTCCTCATGAAAAAATCTTGGAATCATCATGGGTAGAGACTAACATTCCAACAGGCTGATCTGGACTCCGTCGACTCTCTCACCGCGGCGCTGAAGGGATCCCACACAGTCTTCCTCGTCACCAACTACTGGGAGACTATGAACGCGGACGTCGAGTACTCTCAGGGCAAGAATGTCACCGATGTCGCCAAGGCCGTTGGTGTTTCCCATTTGATCTTCTCATCTCTCCACCATGTCACCGAGGAGACCAAGGGCCGTCTCACCAATGTTCCTCACTTCGATAGCAAGGCCAATATCGAAAAGTACATTCGTGCTTCGGGCGTCGGATGTAGCTTTGTCCTTCCAGGTTACTATATGAGCAACTTCACCCAGATGCTCGTCCGCGCCGAGGATGGCTCGTACCAGCTCTTCTACCCCGTTGGAAAGCAGGCTAAGTTCCCTCTCTTCGATGCTGCCCAGGATACAGGTAAGATCTCTTTTTGACTCTTCCTACCTTTTGATATACATTAGCTCACATATCCCCTAGGTCTCTTCGTGAGAGCTGCCCTCAAGCACGGCGACCAGCTGAAGAACAAGCAGATTTTGGCCGCTGCCAAGTACTACACCCCTGATGAGATCGTGGACACCTTCTCCAAGGTTACTGGAAAGAAGGCCGTCTTTATCCAAGTCTCTCCCGAACAATACAAGGCCTCCCTGCCTGCTGCTATGGCCGATGAGTACCTAGACAACCAGCTGTTTGTGGAGGAGCCTGGCTACTACCTCGGGGAGCCCCTCGAGCCCAGCCTGAGCCTTGTCGATGGCAAACCTACTACCTGGGAGGAGTTTGTGAAGAAGAACATCTCCACTTGGAAATAGGTCACTCGGAACGAGAGTGGTCGCTTTAAATAAGAATTATTACTTCAAATGAGAGTTTGATATTGATTACTTTAAGATGCATTGTTGACTTTGGATTGACTGTAAGGCGAAATGTAGATCGTAACAGATATAACATATTAATTCCGAGAGCCAGATATCAAAATTACGGCTAAAATAACGATAATACCAAGGTAATTTCGCCCGAATGTGTCGGAGGTAGAAAAAAGAGTGTTTGCTGTCGGTCCCTTCACAAACTCAATGTTAGCAGCCCGGTCACTCCAACGAGCACGGTGATTCTTCTACGTGCCAACAACCCAGTCAGTATCTTGTTGCTTCTGGCCAGGTTGCTGCTTTGTCCCGGGCTGCTTTCCCTGGTGGTGTGGCCATCCCCACATGTGGTGCTTCTTCGGAGTCGCAACATTATCTATATGATATTGTTATTATATAGCAGTCATAAAAAGACGACCAGGTGATATTGTACCATTTGCTACACCAGCGAAAGCCTCATTAGCGTGAGATTGAGGCTGAGCAGACTCGGACTTTTGATTCTGCGGCTCTTGCTCGGGAGGCTTTGCCGCGCTAGGGGGATCAGGGGATGTAGGGACATCCGTTGAGTCGGTTGAGGATCGACGACGGAACGCGTCCGATGCTCTACGGATGAAGTCCGACATGGTGAGTATAAATGTTTGTGATATTGTTTGTGATATGGTTCGACAATATTTCGTGTTATCCGCCCATAGGTAAATGACGATCATAATTTCTGTTCCCTCACCCTCTATATATAGTTGAGCTATAGCAAGGCGAATGATGTCATACGGCCCTATTAGTCCCAAGATCCCATGATCACTCTGTCATTATGTTACCAATACAGATCCAACCTATAATGGCTATTAGGTATATTGAACGGTAGATGAGGGAGATGAGGTCATGACATGCGACAGTCTCGTTGCAAAAGAGTTTTAATTCGTGTTCCGTAGAAATTTTACCTCGGAGGTTAGGAGTGAGTTTCGTATTTCTATGCCTATTATATGTCGGGTAGGGTTGATAGGCCGTACAGGGAACGTAGGACCATGGTCGGGAATTAAAGAAGGTCACTTGAGTTAATCCGGATTCATTTTCCCATGGCCATTGGTTCATTCGCGCTGGACACAAATGATATTGGTAGAAAAAAAAAGAACCCTTGGCCGAAAATCTAAATAGACATGTGCTTATATACACTACTATCCGATAGTCATAGAATGTCATTCAAATAATTTGCGTCGCCTATTAAGGCAATTGGTCTGGTTGAGCACACACATTTCTGCCTTCTCCGAAGAGTAAGATCATCGGTTCAGCTGTAGATTTCTTTTTTCCCTTGGCATCTGGCATCTGGCATCTCGCATCTCTACAACCCCTCTTTTGGTGATTAGAAGGCTGCGCCACATCGCACGCAAAAGACAGGGTGAAAATCCTTCGAACCGGAGCGCCGTACTAACTCTAGCAAAGTGAGAGTAGAACAGTAGTAGGCTAAATATTACACCTTAAACAGTCTCTCGGCACCTATGCATACCCCCGAGTAGAATAACTTCTAACCAGTGGATTTGCCATCGGTACGGAGTAGAGCAGACTGAAATAATGAAATCGCATGATCGCGCAGGAGTGGCGGAGAAGCAGCGTACCGCAGTCTCATTCGAAAACCCCTGCACTTGCCAATAGTTTCCAGCTGCAGCATGCATGAATTGGACTACGTGTATGCCTTGGGTACCAATCTAGGTGTTGGAAAGACAGATAAAGAGCGCGACACGCCTCGACATTTGTTTTTCACGCGGCGCCTGCGTACGGTCATTATTCCGATCGGCTTCAATATTATGAAGATGGTCAAAAAACCTTCTATTCGATTTTACTGTCCTGGCTGTGAGAGGGAAAATTTTCGGAGTCTGACCGGTGTTAGAAATCATTTCCTAAAGAAGCGTCACACTTTGCAGTGTCCTGTTTGCGAAAAGACTTTTCAGGATGAGATGGCGATTATACAACATTACCAAACCTATTATGCCAAGTCCGCCTCTCCGGATATACCAAACGCTGTTCACCCGATATCATCGCCCAGTGTACTACCATCAAGTGCAGTGGTGACACCAGTTGCGCAGTCGATATCTGTCCACGCAGTTGCCTCTGAGGAGCCCCCGAAACCCTCTGAGCAGGGACTGGAAATTACAGATAGTTTACTGGCTTCTATGCCAGTACTAAACATCACAGAGGGCCCTATACCAGGTAAGGAGCCTCGTATCTACCCACTGAGTAATTCGAGACTTATATTCATTTCAACGAAAGCTCTACCAGGTATTGCATATGCCACTGCAGCTTATCCAACAGATATACACCTTCTGGAGCAGGATCTTATCTTGCGATATCTACGCTCGAGGTGCCATTCATGGAAGCGTCTTGACACGGAGGGATATATCATAGGTCCCACAACCGTAAGAAACAAGAAACGCCCATGCAAAGGATCAATTCCAACCTACCACTTTCGAGAGACACCTCGCATGGGGATACAAGCCGCGGGCACTGCTTGTGCCATCGCCATTGACTGTGAGATGGTCGGAGTCAGAAACGGTCGCCAGACGCTCGCTTTTCTCAGTGCGATCAACGTTTTGACCGGCGAAGTGCTTATAAGTCGTTATGTTAATCCATCCGAGGAGGTGCTTGACTGGAGATATAAGTTCACCGGTGTGACACAGGCCATCATGACTAGCGCCGTTGCCTGTGGTGCAGCATTTAAAAGCTGGCGAGAGGCGCGCGATAAATTGTGGGAGTTCATGGATGATTCGACCGTCTTGGTTGGTCATTCTCTCCACTACGATCTTGAAGTACTAGGCATATCCCATGCAAAGGTTGTTGATTATGCGATATTGACTGCTGAGACTGTTTACCCTTCCATCCCATCAACGAAGCCATTGACCCGTTACTGGGCGTTGAAAACACTTGCGAAGGACCTTTTAGGCTTGAACATACAGACTGGCAATTGCGGGCATAGTGCTCTCGAAGATGCATATGCAGCACGGAATGTCGTCATCTGGTGTATCAGGAACCCGGAGGATCTTAAAGCATGGGCGGAAAAGACTCAACTCCAGGAAGAGCACAGGCTCGCACATAACCGACAAAGATATGGTAAAGGCAAGTCCAAGGGCAAGTTTCCCGCCTCTCAGTCTACTCCACGTTGGGAGCATAATACAGCACTCTATGGCGACTCCGACGATATTCGATGGTCGGATTTCGCGGAGGATTTGGACTGGCCCGAAGGATATGACCCTTGGTCTGATTGATCTTGGAACAACGCTCCTGGATTTCCTGAAATATACACTGTCTTTTTAGTCATCTCTTCCATGTTGATTGACTTTGGATCCATATTGTTAAATTACCTTTCAAAGTTCATTTCTGGCTTGTAGCCCGAACCATACCACAATTGGCTTCATTTCTTAGCGGGGCTCTTTATTGTGTTAGTATATAGCATCATGATGAGGTTAAGAAAGTTTATCGTCCTTGTTCAATTATGATGCCTGATGTGCTTCAGAATTTAATGGGTTCTGGTCCACAATCTCGTGCTGATATCCTGGTGAAGCGGTTGATTGCTGTCTTGGGGCGCAAAGAACAGCAGTATTTATGGGAGGATACGGATACTAATTTAAAGTACTTTGTTCCGTATTATCGGGCTTTGAAGGCCTTGCGGAAGACTAGTGATGGTCAGTGAACATACGGGTATTATCACACATCGCATATGAGGTAGCATTAGCGGGGGTTGATGCGAGACGGAAGAATGTGACGAATACGAGGCAGATCTTCAATTCTCTTTATATAAGAGGAGTAACATCAGCGGAATTATTTAAACGAGTTTTAACTTCTTTCTACATCTTTTATCTGCACCCATCATGTCAAAACTCCGCTACTATATAATCGACGTCTTCTCATCGATTGCCTACCAAGGCAACCCACTCGCAGTGGTAGACACCACGTCCACCACTCTCACTTCGACCCAGATGAAACTATTAGCAAGACAATTCAATCTATCAGAAACAACCTTTATCTGTCCTCCAGCAGATCCCAAAGCTAGTTGGCGCCTGCGGTCATTTCTCCCCAACGGAGTAGAGGTTTTCGGAGCTGGTCACAACTCGCTCGGTGCCTGGTGGTGGATTGCATATTCAGGCCTTTTGGGAGAGATCACACAAGATATGCAATCATCACGGAGCTATTTCCAACAACTGGGCAATGATGTTCTACCGGTTGAAGTGTCGCGATCAACACTAGGAGATCTTGTTGTCTCAATGCGCCAGGGACAACCGCAGTTCTTAAATCAGCATGCAAACCATGCTTGCCTTGCTAAATCTCTTGGAATCAACGTTAGTGATATTGGACTAAGATACTCGGATGTTATACTCGATCGGGCAATGGTGGTTACCACTTCACCTGCTCGTCATCTCTTGGTTCCAGTTCAAAGCCTTAATGTCCTGAAAAGTGTCAGCTTTGCCGATAAAGAGGGTATTTTGAAGGAGCTTGCTAGTACTGAAAGCTATGAGAGTGGAGTGTATGTTTTCACATCTGCAGAGAATGAGTCCGAATCGGAAACTCCGAGATTTGAGGCCCGTTTTTTCAGTCCAGGGATGTCAATGGAAGACCCGGCTACGGGCTCGGCTGCCGGGCCGTTGGCTGCTTATTTGTGGGCAAACAATGCCCTAGCTTCTGAGGGAAATGGAATATCTCAGATTGAAGTTGTGCAGGGTGTACGGACTGGAAGGAGATGTCTGATGAATTTGAGCATTGAACCGGATCGAGGAATCACGATTTCCGGAACTGGGGTGTTGGTTGCAGATGGAAATATTATGATTCCTAGGTCTGATGTTTCCTTTTGATAGAACCTTCGCTAGGAAATTATGAGAGCCCAAATGTTCAAATTCCAAATTGTACAAAAGGCATTGGAATTCAATATAAAGATAGAGATAGAATACCGGAAATTAGTTATATTTCTAGCCATTTTCTTGCTAGCGTAGCCAATGTGAAGATATGGCGAAGTATATCAAGTCTTGGTGGGTATCTCAGGTTGATATCTCAAGAATGATGTCGTCAACGGTAGGTTCCATTCCTCCTCCACGCTTCTAGAATAGTCCTCCAAGTCGACCGACCAAGCTTGAGTCACTAGTAGCCAATATTAAGTGGAGTTGAACGGTTAATACGGGTACGACGAAGTGTGCCACCAGTGACTGGAGTGCTATGGGTTGTACATAATATTGACCTACACGAAATCCCGACACAATTCGTCGTACACAGAACTGAACGGCAACAGTTCCCGAGTCTTAGTCCAACATGGCGGAGAATATTAAGGAAAATCCTGAATTTACTTCTCAAAGGTATTATATTGGCCTTCATAACTTTAAAACACAGTAATGATATCCACAAGTATCTCTTCTTTTGAAAGCTCATACCAATGATGACGGCTTCTGGTGGCGGAGCCCTAACATATCCAATGACCTTGGGATGGTATCGTGCGACCCAAGTACGTAGAAGACCTACTGATGGATATCATGGTAAATTCCGATCATAAATTTAAAGGAAAGACATATAAAGAAGACTATACAGCTTTGGCCGTGGGGGTATTTTCCTAAATAAGTGAACGCCTTTTTCCGCCGTCCACGTCATATCTACATACATTTTATATACCAACAGACATCTACATTGCCACCTCCCTCCCCTCATACTCCTCCTACCTATATCTCCAATATGGGTGTTAAACCCAGAACCGACCGTCCCGTCGCAGTTATCGGCGGCGGTGTCCTTGGCCGCCGCATCGCCTGTGTCTTCATCGCTGCTGGCTACCATGTCCACATCCGGGATCTCTCGCCGGCGGCTCTCCACGACGCCGCAGATTACATCGAGCGCCATAAAGCCGAGTTCTCATTGATGCCGCGAATTCACAAGGCACGCGAAGAAGATAAGGAGGGAAAGGCCGATGGATCTAAGGAGGAGGCCGCCATTTCCCAGGTTGATCTCGAGTCGTATACTTCCGCGCCTTACGGTAACTGCAAGACTTTTACCGATCTCGAATCCGCCATTTCCAATGCTTGGTTAATTGTCGAGGCTGTGCCTGAGGTGCTGCAGTTGAAGATTGATGTTTTGGCGGAATTGGATAAGTACGCTCCGGCCGATTGTTACATCGGCTCCAACAGCTCCTCGATGAAGTCAACCTTGATGCTTGTTAAAGTCTCTCCCAAGCGCCAGCGCAAGGTTTTCAATATTCACTTCGCTATGCCTCCTTCTATCCGCATGGTCGAGCTGATGACCTGTGGTAAGACCGATCCCGAGGTCTTCCCTTACTTGGAGACCGTCTTGGGTGAGTGTGGCATGTTGCCAGTGACAGCTCGCCGCGAGTCAACCGGGTATGTCTTGTTCTTCCAAAAACAGAAAGAAAATCCATATATCAGCACAGCAGACTGACCCTAACCCCGTTTAGATTCATCTTCAACCGCATCTGGGCAGCAGTGAAGCGCGAAATCATGCAAATTCTCTCCGAAGGCGTCAGCGACCCCAGTGAAATCGACTTACTCTGGGAACACATGTTCAGGAACGGCCCTCTCCCGTGCCAACTGATGGACCAAGTCGGCCTCGATACCGTTGCCTTCATCGAAGAGAACTACATCCAAGAGCGAGGTCTTCCCTCGGCCTCAACCGTCGACTGGCTACGCAAGGAATACATCGAGCAAAACCGCCTCGGCAAGAAGAGTGAAAAGGGTGGCCTTTACCCCCCGCTCGCGAAATCCGCTTCCGCAGAAGCAACCCCAGCAAACCCGCACAGCGCGGCGAAAGACATCTACCTGCTGGATTCTGGGCTCGGCGGAAATGCCAAGGATGTCTCGCAGGTGCACTCCAATGGCAAAATCCTGTGTCTCAACCTCGCAACACAGAAACTCACCCCCATCGTTGTCAGTCTGAACATGCCCGACGGTATCGACGTGTCACTGGAGACGCAGCGCGTCTTCTGGACAAGTATGGGCCGCAACCCGGCAGCCTGTGATGGCTCCGTCTGGTCTGCTGATTTGGACGGCGGCGATATGACATGTATTGTCCCCGTTGGAGGGGTACACACGCCCAAGCAGCTTGCTGTTATCGAGTCACGGAAACATATTTACTTCTGTGACCGTGAGGGCACAAGCGTGCATCGCTGTGATTATGATGGTAGTAACCACGTTATCCTGGTTCAGCGCCGTGTGGATCCTGGGACCAGTCTGTTAGACCAGATGACGCTTTGGTGTGTGGGTGTTGCTATCGATGCTGAGCGCGGTCTCTTGTACTGGACGCAGAAGGGGCCCTGTAAGGGTGGTCGTGGGCAGATCTTCTGCGCTGGCTTAGATATTCCTGAAGGTGAGACTGCCGAGAATCGGACTGATATCCGGTGTCTGTGGAATAACCTCCCCGAGACTATTGATATTGAGTTGGATAGCGAGAGTCGGACTCTGTACTGGACGGATCGCGGTGAGCACCCTTTCGGCTGCACGCTGAACCGCGCGTATGTTGGTGGTGAGGAGATGGATTTCCAGAAGGTTATTCTCGCGCGTCACTTCCACGAACCTATTGGCTTGAAGTTGGATAAGGCGAGTAACATTGTGTATGTGGCTGACCTGGGTGGTAGCTTGTACTCGGTGTCATTGGATGATGGAGTTAAGACTGAGCTTGTACACAATGATATTTGCTATACTGGGTTGACTCTTGTTTAGAGAAATATGTGAATTACAACAATGTATAGAATAGATTTCCTTTCGATCTATCTACCCCCCTATTCTAGTAATGAACCCCCACGCAACATGGGGTGAACCCAAGCTAAGAAAGTCAGAAATAGTACATTGCATAGTATGTTGCAGTTGCATTTGAAATATTATGCATGTAGCCGTGATGGAAATGATTCTCTCGCTTTATGACGATGTGGCTGGGGGAGAATAGATCCGGTCATACCCAATTGCCCCCTTTAGCCCTAATTAATTCCCGCTATTCCCGCTATATCTCCGTCTTACTGAAATATGGAGTATATGAAACTAGTCTGCATAGATATAAGCACAATATGCACAACCGAAACAAACTAAAGCAATACAACCTAAAGACAATGTCACCCTTTCTCCCCTCTTCCCCCTCGATCCATTCCTGCACAGGGACCGCCGATCCCCCATCGCGTCTCTCACATTCCCCCCATCGTACTCCGTACATCTACTACATCTACTATTTACATACAACCCATCCCACATCAAATCTCATAGGTAGCAACAACCTACCAATTCCCTCAAAATGCACCTTCAAACCCTCCTTCCCATCCTATCCGCCATAGGAACAACGTCAGCAACAATTGCCTCCAAACCAGCCCACCTCTGGGCAACCCACTACAATGGCAATGTCTACAGCCTAACGCTGAAAAACAATAACCTTTCCCTAGCACAAACCCTCAACACCTGCGGTGACATGCCAAGTTGGCTTACCCTAGATGCGCACACCCGCACCGTCTACTGCTCCGACGAGAGCGGCACGGCCGATGCTTCCACGCACGGCTCGCTGACGGCCTTGCATGTCAAACCAGACGGGACACTACGCGAAGGCGCTGTCGCAAGCACTGTCGGTGGCGGTGTGAACAGTGTGATCTATGAGTCAGATGCCGGAAAGAAGTTTATTGCAATTGCGCATTAGTATGTTTTTTGTTTTTGTTTTTGTTTTTCCTTTACTTCTGACCTACATTCCTTTCCAACATTAAGGTTTTGCCTTGCGTTGGTCATGATGGTGGTGAATGTGGGCCGGTGCTAACAATCTAATAGCGAAGGATCGGCCATCTCAACCTTCGCCCTGCCCATCAAACAAAACCAACCAGCCCTGCAAGCCTTCCATTTCAACTTGACCAGACCGGGCAAAGTCGCTCAGCAGGACTCCCCACACCCGCACGAAGTCTTCCTCGACCCGACCGGCTCGTTCATCCTCAGTCCGGACCTGGGCGCGGACCTGCTGCGCGTGTACGCGATCCAAGATGGCCCTTCGGGAAAGCTCTCAGAGTGTCCGAGCCTGAACATTACCTACGGTAGCGGGCCACGACACGGCGTGTTCTGGACAGATGGAACGGACCGGTCGGCTGGGGCTGGGTCGACGCATTCGCGGAAGGTGGCGGCTGTCGGCGAGACGATGTTGTATCTTGCTAACGAGATCGGGGGTACGATAATGGTGTTTGATGTTTCATATTCGAGGTCTGGCTGTTTGTCTTTCGAGAAGACGCAAACGCTAGTGCCGTATCCCGGGGGTGTTATGCCTGAGGGTGCGACGCCGGCTGCGATTAGTAGGATCGGGAATGAGTTTTATGTTTCGATTCGGACTGATCAGGGGTTCAAGCCCAATGATTCCATCGTTGTGCTTGATCGGTCGCCGGTGGATGGGTCGTTGGAATTGCGAGACTCATCTTCCGCATTTGGGAAGGTGCCGCGGACTTTTGTGATTAATCAGGCCGGGGATCTGGTTGCCATTGGGAATCAGGCTTCTGCGACGGTTGCGATTGTGCGTCGGAATCCGGAGACTGGGAATCTGGGTGAGGAGGTTGCTTCTCTACAGGTTGGTGAGCCCGGGAAGGTGGGGACTGCGGAGGGTCTCAGCAGTATCATCTGGGATGAGTGAATTGGTAGTTATATAAATCAAGAATTGGATGGCGGGGGAGGACAGGCTGCCCCCCACGGCCACAGCTCTCTTCTATAAACAGCGCGGAATGAAATCATTGCAGTACAAGTTCGCATCACATGAAAGACTTGAAAAAGCATCAAAAGCATGTACCTCATGACCAAAAGAGTATGTCCACATAAACCAGAATGCGGAGAGAAAGAAAATGTAGACCTTGAATGTTGAAGACCAGCTTCTTCGGGATTTTGACTGTCGGAAACCTGCACCGAAAAGACCTGGCCTGGAAAAAGTAACTCCTTCAACATCGTCTGGATGATGGATCCTACCAGATCGCAGTAAAAGAAAAACACCCCCACAAAATCAGAAAAGCCGATGGAATGATGAAGAATAAATAACAATGTAAGAATGAACGTGGATCAAACATCAGTCGTAAAATGCGTAAAGCCAAAAAAATGTAGGCTGTCTTATTGAAGTCGTTCACTTGATGTCGATTTGGAAGGCCTTCCATTTGCCTCCGACCGTTCGACATCGTGGACATCCGCGAGGACCAGGGTAACTCGTTGGTCCTTGTGACGAGGCATTATTTAATGGGCCATTTCCCGGAGTTCGGAATGAAGCGGGCGGACTTGAAATGAACATGCCCACGCAGTCGCGGCAGACTCCACAGATGCACTCTGTACAGGCATAGCACTCGTTCAGTGCCGAAGGTCGTTTGCACTGAGCGCAAAACACCTGAACCTCTTTGTTGCGGAAAGATGCCGGAGTAGGATTGGAGAATCGGTGTTGTTGGCGCTGGGAAATGGACGGGATAAGATTCATAACTGGGCTGGAATCAGAGTTTATGGACGGCGCGACTCCCGAAACCGATGATGCAAAATTTCTGCCGGATGCTGAAGACATAGAATCGAGCGATGATTCAATTGATGGGAATGGTTCCAAGTCGCTCTCACGGCCGCGGTGGTTCTCGTATGGTGGTGGGGTCAACGATTTGTGCAAAGGCGAGGCGGCATATGAATGCGGTGGGAATGGCCGATGTGAAGAAATAGGAGGCAATCCTGCGGATTGGAAGGCGGGTGGTAGCGAGGATCGATTTTTCACTCCAGAGGGAGCAGACGTCACGTTGGAAAGTAGTGGGGCAATCGTTGGAGACCGACCAGCCTAAATTTGGCGCATCAGCACCGAAAAAAAGAGTCCAAAATTGCATTCAAACTCACCTCTGAATAGGGCTCATCGTCTACTTCGGTTGCTGATGTCGCGGCTTCAATCAAATCCTCCCAGCGCTTGCCTTGCGCCCAGGCCGCGGTTTGTGGCTCTGCTGAAAGGGCTTTACGGTCACCGAGGCTTGGTCGCCGCCCGAATTCTTTTGACTTGGGGCGATCTTGCTTGGGTTTACGGGCAGATTGGGTGATAGACGATTTGCGCGGGCGGCAAAACTTGTCTCTCCGCTGGATTGGCGGTAATGTGGATGAGCGACCGGGCGGGGAGTGATTGAGGATGGATGGAAGAAGCTCGCGGGGACGAGGCGTAAACGGTGGAAGAGATTCCTGCTTGAAATGGTCGCGGAGTGGGGGAAGTTCAATAGCTCCGCGCAGGCGAGGATGACTCAAGTCGGTATCCGAATGGGTATCCTGGGGAAATGCGGGTCAGTGCCACTGTGGAGAGACGCAGGCCTCGAAGCCCACAACAGTCTGGAATGACAAACCATGTCTGTATCCCAGTCCGAGGCCAGTCGGTGGTGGTGCAGTTGTGCCAGAGCAACCGCCGCAGTCGCCGCGGCTGGGTGGGGTTCATCCAGAGCTCGAGGGGTAGCCGGGGAACCGTCAGCCACATAAATGTCCCTTTCCGGTGCCACATCTGTGGGTAGCGGTCAGTATATTTAACGAGAAAGCAGGGCAATCAAAGCAAGAAACTCACCGTGGGGTCGCCGGGGTTGAGCGGGTTCGGGGGGCGACAGCTGCACCCGTTGCTCGAGCGGGGTGTTCACCATCATCAGGAAGCTCTCCTCGGTAGCCGGGAGCTTCGGGATGTAATGGTTCGGATGCGCACGTCGAATGTGCTCCTGCATGGAGCGATAGCGTTTTTCCTAGAGCACCAACCGGATTAGTTCGAGTTGAACTCCAGAGTTGTACGGGTATAGCTTTCGCAAGCCAGGTGATAGGTGGGGGGGTTCGAGGGCAAATACTCACACCGAGGCATCGTTTGCGACAATTGGAATTATCGTTGTTCTTCAAGGGACAGACCACCTCATTATTAGCATCGGTTACCGAGAAAGAGCTAGTCAGTGAGCTTCGAGGAGGCATGGTGCATATGTTTCATCCGAGAGATAAAAAAAGGAGGGGCGAATAAAGAGGTCAGCCAAGCACAGACAGGGGTTATGTGAACAATAAGCAAAAATGCAGTTCAACATGCTCTGGTAAAAGAGAAGAAGGGAAGAATTGGAAAATGGTAAAAAAAGAGGAAAAGGATGAGAGGGCGGCTCATACATTCAGAGAGGTTACTTGGGGGAGGGCTTGTGGGAGTGCACACTGGGGGGGTATTACGGGTAATTACGCAGACTTCGCCTTATTCTATTTTTTGCCCCGTTCTTGTTCTTTGGTTTTTTTTTTGGTATTTTATATTTTTATTTCCTATAGCTAAATTCTAGTTCTGGTAACCGTTCTATTATGTTCTATGAATTCTAGTCAGGAACAGCTTTATTCTAACCTGTATATATGGTAGTTTTACTCGAGTTAACTATGAGCTCGCATACGTGGCTATCGTTCCCTATCGAGTATCGATAACCAAAAAGAGGGGCGTGCAGCTTTGAGCTCCCCTTGTAAAAATCCCCATTGTTGGAATGTTCCACGCTACATAGTATTACTGATACTATTACTCCGTACTGATACTATTTAAAAAAAAAAAAAAGGGAGAGAAAAAAATTGAGGGGGAAAAAAAAGAAGAAAAAAAGGAAGAAACCGTACGGTACGGAGGGTATTTAAATACCGAATGGCACGGCTTTTCGGAAACCCCGGTGGAACACCGAGCTCTAGCGATTTTCATTGCCTTGACTTTTTTTTATTTTTTATAATGTGACATTCCTTAGATGCTTCTAAAGATTTATCCGGACTGTTATTAAAACACATTAATCTAGGTAGTATACAAACATATAATTCACAGCTTCGGGCGAAAGGGAAAAAAAAAAAAAGATTATGTCGCGATAGGCGCTATCAGCGGCCCCTCCGAAGCTCTCCCCAGCTCCTAAGCTTCATTCCAGAAGGGAGGGAAGCTCCGGGTGGCGAACTAGCGCCACGTTACAGTGTAATATTACGTGTGGTATTATTGGTTTCCACGGTTTGTCAATTGTTCTAATTTTATCGAACGTATAACTACATATTGTATGGTAACTATGTACATACGAAGTACATATGTACCTATTCTAAGATCGAACATACAATAAGTACTCCGTATCAAGCATATACATAGTAGTAATGCAGAGCAAAGAAGGGGCCTCGGGGAGGTGTACTCAAGTACTTACAGTGCTCAGGTATAAGCAAGCGCGTGACTTATGCCCTGAGCATTTATATATCTCTCTCGAATATTTCCCAAGTACCTGTCCCAGCTCCGATCTCCTCCGTTTACCCTTAACTCTAATCGAATAAAGGCACAGCTTTCCAGATTACTTGAATGCCTAAATACCCAAATACCCAAATACCCCCCTAATACCCTGTATAACCAACTACCGATGAAGAGCATCCCAAAGCAGCCTGATTGGCCCCCAATCCCCACCGAGTCACCAATTACCTCCATCCTCATTGGTGTAACTCTCACGCCATCCCGGTTCTGGGTGGCCGTGCAGGGGGGATCAACGGAAAAGTCTGAGATTTCAAGTTCGAGGGTTTTGGTATTTGTTTTGGTATTCTGTCAGTACGCATATAATAATAGTAGTAATATCTGACAATCATAATATGGTATGTATCATATAGCTGTTATCAGACTTATACACTATCTATCCATACACTGGAAATGTCAAGCATGTCACCCGTGGACGCTCCACTTAATTTGATGACAAGGTGGGGAGCTTGCAAGTCGAGACTTTCCTGGTGGGCTATGGCCTACTAACAGTGTATCGGATCTTAGAATTAATCTAAGTTGTGAAGGTCTAGCTTTCATGCAGTCTATAATAAGTACCTAGGTACTCCATGCATGGTACCGATCTAAGAACTATGATCATTGTCCTCCGTACCTAATTCTATTTCCATTGTACTGCATTGATCCCTTCCTGCAGACCAACATACCACGTCTCAGCCATGCAGGGTCCAACATCATCATGGTAACCCAGTGTGTCGCCACTAAGGGGTGGCTGAGAGCTGAGCACGAACTATAATTGTACGCAAATCCGATTCGTGTTCCATGCGTAGCATCATCCATAGATCCGAAACCCTTGCCGCGCGGTTTGCCTTTCAAGGGATTCAACCTGAACAAACTCGCTCAACTGCAGAATGCTGAAATACGAGAATGCAGAAACCAGCTTGGACACAAAGTCCCCAATAACGGATCGAAAAACGTAGCTCTCCAGCTAATACTGCTAAATACCATACACATCCAAGCATCGTCATATCTCACCCCGACCGTAAAAAAAATAAAAATAAAAAAAAGAAACAGCCAAATCAATCCAGCGGAGGCGTCATAATACCAGTACCACCACCACACTCCATCAAGTCCCCATCCTCCCCAGCGAAGAACAGCAAAACCGCTTCAGCAGCAGCTTTAGCATCATCATCATCATCATCATCATCATCATCCAAACCAGGAATACGCGAGCGATAAATCTGCTCCTGATACTCTGCCACAACGGCTGCCGACCAACTCCCACGACGCCCGAATTCGTGCATCAGCTCCCCATTGGCAAAGGTATCAAATTCAAAGTGACCCTGGTATGTCAGGACCCGGCCGGGGTTATAAAGACCCTGGATAGCACACTGCGCACTACTCCCGATACTAGACCACGGGGCCGGCAGCGAGACTCCCGCCTGGTCTGCAACAGCTTCAGTCTCGGGAGTCGGTACAACTATATCGCCGTGGATGAGCTGAATGCGGAATGGGTTCTGAGCTGTAGCGCGCGCGAGAGGCGGGAAGCGCGCAGTGAAGGAGGGTTGGAGGGTGATGGGCTGGATGCCCATTTCAAAGCCGGCGGGGGACTTCGCGACGTGGAATGTTGATGTTGGTGGGCTGTTGGGATTTGCTTTGGTGCTGAGGAGGGACTAGGCGATTATCTGGTGCCCGAAACAGGAGCCGAAGAGCTTTATGTCTGGGTAGTGAGCGTGCACTGTTTGGATATAGGATTGCATTGCGTGGATCCAGGGTTCGTCTTCATAGGCTGAGGATGCTGAACCCGTGATTAGGATTGCATCTATTGGACTCGATGGTCCGCCGGCGTGAGGCTCGGCTGGGGACTGGGGGTTGGTCCGTAGGGTCTCCAGAGGAGGTAGGGACCCGCCTACGGCATCAAAGGCCGTTACATGGACGGCGAGAGGTCCTTTTTTGAGGGTTTCTGGTATTTTGTTCAGGCGCTGAGCGGCTGCTTGTAGCAGGACGCGGAATTGCGAGCTGTATAAACCTCGCGCTTTGTATACTTTGAGGCAGGGAATGTCGGCATCTAGCACGGCCACATGGATCTTGTGTTGAGCCATGGGTTTAGATATCCTCTATTCAAATGAATGTAAAGTTCTAAACGAAAGAATATGATATGCGACTCTACGAATATGGAAATTGAAGTTGTCAAAGGGCGTTCGCTTCACTACTCCCGATAAGGATTTGAGTAATCTGGTGGGGCATCCCAAAGAGGAAAGCGAATCCTTGTCTGCAGAAGATCCCGAGGATCCATGGATAACATCAGGAACATCAGGAACATCAAAAGAGACAAAGTCATGAAATAGTTAGATTGGATGGAAAGCTTGGAGGAGAGGGTGAAAAAGGAAGGAAAGGAAAAATAGGCTGAAATAGTGCATCCAAAGACCATGAAGAAGTAAAAAAGGTAAAGGTTCAAGAGAGCAAGAACAACATGCAATATTCCAAGGTAGCTATATAAGAGGACAAGTACTTGGAGATATATCCATGGATATAGCGTGAATTATCAATTGCGACAGAAGAGAGTTGTGTGGTTAACCAGGAAAAGGAACGGATGACCATGTGCCCCTCCAAGCCCTAAGACCAACCCATATTTAAGGTAGAACGTGAAGAAAACTTAAACCTCTCGCCCGATAGATTATTCACATGAGAGTTCCAAGATTGACGGATGAGATCTGCCTAGAGTACTTCTTCTTTTGGATCTAATCAATCCGACTAGCCGGTTCATGCACGACGTGCACGACGTACACGACTTGCCGGTACGGTTGTGGCCAGAGTATGTTGTGCTAGAAGATAATGGATAACCTTAGTCTATCGGCCGAGACTGTGAGTGGTTGGATGTTAGAGATGTGCAATGTATATTTTAAACATATAGTATGTGAATATATATATGCTATTACTAGAATCCTCTACCTTGGCTCTTATTTTAACGTCAATTGCTATATCACTACTTTGCAACTCATCCATTTACTATACTCCCATCCCTATGACTATTCATCAAATGTACCATCTCAAATATCTCCCTGATCTCCCATCACCCAATCTCTCCCAATATACGTGATCCCCCACTGTCATCACAACATCCTACCCCGCAAATTGCGCCATCCCGGCCCTTGAACCTCCAATCAGCTTCAGTTGTTTAGTAGCGGCACTCATTCCGCTATACAAGGGAAATCCTAAGAAAATCCCAAGAAAAGGACTAAGAAAAGCCTAAGAATACTCTTGCGTAAAATTATCGGATCTCGTCACGCCATATAATCCACTACAATGCTCACCATCTGCATAGATCGGATAAAATATAAATAACCAAACGACCCTGCATTTTAGTGCTTCATCTGTACATCATATTTCCCTCTGTAATAACTGTCCACCATGGCTCCCGCTGCTACATCCTCTCTCCCAACTGCCCCTCACGACCTCGCGGGGCCCATCTCATGGGATCGATTCCCGGATGGATTAAAAACCACTGGCCAACATCCCCCACTATACGACCACATCATCCCCTTCGACAAGTTCCCCAAACAAATCGACGGCCCAACAGTCTGGAAGGCCGAGGACTACCGCGAGAACCCAGAAAAATGGACGCACGTCTTCACCCAGGACCAGATCGATGAGCTGAGCACAGCATCGGATGCTTTCCTCGCATCCAAGACCCCGCTGACCGGAATCTCAAAGGTGAGAACATCACAGTTCATACCCAGAAATCTATAAAAACAGAAACTAACCATCCGTTCAATAGACCAACTTCCAACTCCCCAGCCTAGCCGCCTACCTGCACGACCTGCGCGCAGACCTCATCGATGGCAAGGGCTTCATCCTCTTCAAGGGCTTCCCCGTCGAGAAATGGGGCAACCACAAGTCCGCCGTAGCATACATGGGTCTCGGCACATACCTCGGCTACTTCGTCAGCCAGAACAGCCGCGGCCACGTCCTCGGCCACGTCAAGGATCTCGGCGAGGATTCGACCCAGATTGACAAAGTGCGCATCTACCGCACCAATGCTCGGTGAGTTTCGTCTCTCTCCAGTAAATACACAAAACAAAAGAACGAATAATCAACTAACACCCCCATTCCAGCCAATACTTCCACGCCGATGACTCCGACATCGTCGGCCTCCTCTGCATCGCCAAGGCCCTCGAAGGCGGCGAATCAGACCTCGTCTCCTCCCACCACGTCTACAACACCCTCGCCACAGAACGCCCAGACGTCCTCAAGACCCTCACTGAACCAATCTGGTACTTCGACCGCAAGGGCGAGACAAGTAAGGGACAGGAAGATTACATCCGCACCAGCGTGATCTACCTCGAGCGCGGCGAGAACGCCCGTGTCTACACAAAGTAAGCCCCATCAGCACCCCTCCATCTCCAATCATCAGTATCTAACAATAATACCAGATGGGACCCATACTACGTCCGCTCCCTCGGCCGTTTCAGTGACGCAGGAATTATTCCCCCGCTGTCAGACGCACAGCAAGAAGCCCTGCGCGTGCTGGAAGAAACCTGTGTGCGCTTGTCTCTGCACATGATCCTCGATATCGGCGATATTCAGTTCTTGTCGAATGCGCACGTTCTGCACGCCCGCACCGCATACACGGATCACGCACCTCCTGCCCCCCGTCGCCACCTTATGCGTCTTTGGTTGGCGACGCCTGAGAATGAGGGTGGCTGGAAGTTGCCTTTCTGGGATAGTAATGAGAAGAAGAGAGGTGGCATTCAGGTTGATGACCAGGCTCCTGTTGCTCTTTTGGATGCCGAGTAAGATTTGATTTGCCTTGGTTATGGTTATAGATTTAAATGATACCTTTTTCTTCCTTCTTCACTTCTTCACTTCTTCTATGGGTTGTTTAGGGTTGGGCTGGCATTTAGTATGGTTGCTGTATACATAGATATGGAGGCAGTGAGCTTCTTCCACATCATCGCGGTATACCGGTGGCTTCAATAACATTTAATAGGGCACCTAGAGGCTTTTAGAGACAACTGAATCCCTTCGTTCCTAATAAGTAATTCTAATTTAGCGCCTCTATCGTTCCTCCAATCTTGCTTTTTTGTTTTCTTCTGACACCTCTTATCCTATTGCTACTATAAGAATAGTCGGCCGTGTACGCAGATCCCTTTGACTCAGGATGATATCCGAAACGCTATATTTGACATTGTATTTGAGAAAGCTCTCAGATGTCTCTTAGTATCTAGGAAAAGCAAGAAAATAAAGAACAAAGTGACCGCAAGACATGCATCTGGTTGAGTGGCAGGCCAATCCACTTGGGTCAGCCCTCCGTCTCTTCTGTGATTTGTCCGTGGCACGAAGAAAGGGAGCGAAATCGCTCCTTACATGATATGATATTAGTAGCAACTTCTTGAAGGCTCGACAATGGACAGATTATGGTCCCCTTATTCTGTCGCTGTCGTGGCAGTGTGTGAAAAGTGGCATTGCGGTGATTCTGTCCATCAGGCAGAACACCATATGTAACTTGCTGCGACAATACCCTGTTCTGCACGACTGGCTCAGGTCATATCTTCTTGTCCATAGCGTAGATTGCATGCCAATTTGAAGGCGGCCATCGTCTTGATAATCCCCTGAGGCGTTGCCTGGACCGCAGAGAGAATCTCAGAATTCACTGGATGTGGTGAATTGGCGTTTGCAGATTTCTCGGGGCGTTTTTGCTGAGTCTGGGGGTTATTACATTGTTCTTCTTTGCCGGAGCTTTTTGCACCATCTAAGGCAAACCGTTTCGAAGATTGGCAGACATGTTTCGCACCAGTATTCTCTGTGAAACTATGCTTCGGCGCTTTCTCTCGGCCCGCTGAGAGTCACGCTGGGTTTGACTCGCCGCCCAGGCAGCTTCTCTCTCCTGTACGACCTGCTCTTGGCGCTTATCTTCCGCGGTCCGAACTCAACAACAATCCCTGCATATTCAAAGCGAGATCGTGGGGAGGAATCGCCAGAGCGTGTCCTGGAAATGACCAACTACTCTTATAGAAGCCCCCACCGAGGTATCGGAGAAGTCCTCATCACCCGTTGTAAACTCCGATTTTGATCCTATGTAGCAGGAATTCAAGGTTGCGTAGAGAATGAAATGAGTGAAAGGTGAATCAAGGTAAGAAGTCTCTGAGTATTGAGCTGAGAGGAGAAAGGAAAGATATGAGGAAACGGAGATGACAGGAACTAAACGGATCTGAGAGAGCTATCCAAGTTAGTAAAGAGGTATCATTGTATGTTAGACCCTTCTGAGAATAGGAGCATCGCTATCTCCATGGTTGCCTTCTTGCCTTCTTAGGAGAGCAAGCACCATCACAGTCCGCTCCTTAACTCACAGGCTATAACTCTCTCTTTCTCTTCTCCCCCCTTCCATTTCTGTCTCTTCTTTCTTACTTTGCAATCTTACACATCGTAGTTCTTGTTGTCCAGGGCCCTAAGGACACTAATCGAATAATTAATACGGTCCAGTTAAGTCTGAAACTAGGTTGGGGCCTCGGTCCTTAGTTTTGGTTTAAGGATTGTGGGGGACCGGCAAGTCAAATTGCTTGAAGAGTGGAAATTGTGTCTAGAAAATGCGAGTAAAGATGGGTTATAAGAGGGATGAGGAAGATATAAAGAAGGGGAGGGCGTTGGGGAAATGCGAAGATGAGGAAGCCGAAGACCCTCCGTTGTATGGATTCACCTAATTGGTCCCATCTATCATTCATAAATCATATTCTTTCAAGGGTATTCTTATACATCGGTTCCAGCAACGCCAAAGAAAAAAAAAAAAAACAGCTCGCACTCGACAGACGCCTGGCTGATGCTAATGCACGATCTTGTAATTACCGCCGTTAACAATCTCTAACTTGCCCTTTGAAACCATCCCGCCCAAGAACTCGCGCAACTCTTCGTTGCTGAACGGGAACCCGCCTGGGACGGCTATCTTCAGCATCATGACAATACGGGCCAGAGCCATAGGTCCTTGATTCGTGAGCATGCCCACAATGAATTGCCAATGTACATTCATTTTCTCCATGGCAGCCGCCTCGGCGGATTCCTTTGCTGCTGCGGCCGCCGCTGCTTCAGCCGCTGCCGCTGCGTTGGCCGTGTCGCCTGTTTCGCTGTCCGAGGCATCGCTGAAGTCGCCGGCTGCGTGCGCATGGTGTTCCTCGTCTTCTGTGGGGAGAATTTCCAACACGCGGAAGGTGTCGCGGTGGACCTCGGTGAGAATGCGCTTGCTGACCCAGAAGAGACAGGCGCTGCGGACAAGGGGAGGTGTCATCTCGAGCTCGTCGGCGAGTTCCGGGATTGTTTTTGTGGCAGGTTCGCTTGAGTCGGACTGGAAGGCATAGATTACGGTTGCCTGCCAGGTTGTCACTTCGTCTTTGAAGGTGTGGTTCTCTAACTCCAGCTCGACGGTGACCTGACCCAGGGCGTTGCGCCACATGAGCTTACGCGAGTCCTTGCGCCTTTCGAAGCAGGTTGCGTACCGCTCTTGCAGTTTGGTGATTTCATCGGGGACCTTGAATTCTTGCTCTTGGAACTCCGGCCAGAAGAAGCGTGATAGAACCTTGGCGTGGAGTTTTCCGACGCCTGCTTGCTTCCGATATCCGGACAATATCTGGTCATTTCGCACGGTGAGATCGAGACGTCGTGAGTCGGAGATATCCTTCAGCATCACCTCGCATGCCTGTAGTGCCGAATCACCGAATCGGACCTTCAGAAGCTCCAGTACGGTAATCTCTTGGTCGTAGTTCTGGCGTTTCTGGATAAGACGGTCTGCAAGAAGAGTCTGCATTTCCTTCACGAAGGTCTCCTTCGAGTCGAACAAGCTAACCAGACTGTCAATGACATCTGCACTCTTCGATTTTTTGTAATCAGGAGCGGCATCAACTGGATCGGGCACCCAGTACAAATCGTCATAGTCTAGCTCGCTCCGATTATTTTGCATGGAATGCTGGTGGACCTTGGTCAGCTCTGCCGCCAGCTCCGACAAGGTGTCGCCAGTAGCTGTCGGTCCGTCGGCTGTCGCGGGGTCCGCCAATAGACCACTAACAATCACCTTGACAGTGTCATCGCGGTCCCTCAAGTATCGCCGGATTGGTCGAGCGATACGATCTAGCAGAACACCCCTGGGGTCCAAGATATGAAATGCTCGAATGATCGAGATGTAAACCTGCAGGATCTCGACTGTAGAAGCGCCGGGATGCAACAATCGCTGGAGTAAGTTAATAGAAAAGAAATGTGTCACGTATAATCGTGCAGACGAGTTGTTTGTGAAACGTCGCAGATCCTCCACCGCCCCCCTGCTTGCAGGCCAATCAACAACCACATCGAAAAGTTCGCTGACTCGAAGCTTGCCCAGCCGGGCAATACCCATCACTCGCCACTTTTCCACGTCGCGCAAGCTCACTTCCATTGCCCCAGATTGGGTTCCAGCGGGATCAGAATGGATGATGTCCAGAACCTGCACAACGAGCCGTGCATAAACGTTTTCAACCCATTGTTCCAGGTGCTGCGGCGCGGTTGAGGGCGACTCCCATTCGCCGGCGTAAGCGGCACGAATGAAGTCTCCCATCATGATGTTCATCACATTGGCGAACACCTTCTGGGCCTGGTCTCCGCCGAGCCCGACAAGCTGCAGTCCGTTGAGAAACGCCAAAAGTCGATCCCGTGCAATTGTCACGCAGCCACTTTCGCCCTTGTCCATCATATGTGCCTGGGCTTCGGGTGATTCTTGCCTCCAATCTTTGTACGAGACAGAGTATGCCCGTTCCATCTCCGTTCCATCGAGACTCATTCTGTCCGCATCGAAATCTTCGTCCAGGGTATCAATGCCTAAGATAATCACAGCATCTTGCGTAAGCTCTCTGGCGAGAAGTGGTGAAATCTTTTTCCAGGGTAGACTGTATTGAACCACCGTATGGAAGGCACGCTGTAATTGAGCCAAGAACCCTCCTTGGTGGGGAGCAGCTATTAAAGGAAGCAGATAGTGGACGACGGGAGCGAGATAAATTCGACGCGCAAGCTGTAAGCAGTCCACAATTGTCCGGAGCAGACCTTCTTCCCCCGGGGACTTTAACAACTATAAGACCATTAGCACGGACCGACCCACCAAATTCGAATGACACACAGCGTCCATACCTTAGATAGCGCAGCCCGAAGATTGACCAAAAAATGCCTCCTAATATCATTCCCATACCATTCAAACAATGTCCACGGAGAAGTTCGCATAAGATACTCCAGGGCCTCGGCCGTCTCCTTCGACGGAGGGCTGAGCCGGTTCCATTCTTTCAATACTTGGCTTCCATCGGTATTCCGGAAGTTATAAAGCAAGTCGAATCCCAGATTGGGTACAGATAGAAACTCTTTCGCCGCCTGCCGCGCCTGGTTCAATGTGTCTTCCTCTGGGGATGCAGCGTCCGTCGATCCCCCAATCGTCGCGAATGAGGTTGATTGCGAGTCTGCTTTGAAGGTTGACGAGGCGTCGATTGATTCTTCGAATGACGCGACTGGGGTCTGCTCACGTTGGGAATCCGAGGTCGACTTCGGTGGATGAGCTTCGAGAGACGCGGGGGAGAAGACGGAGCCGCAGACGCGCCTACGTCCCACATTGAGAGGTACGGTTGAGAGCATTTTGATCAAGGGACATCGGGCATTGTGAGATGCAGCTGGTGTTTTTGGTTGCTGCTCCGGTCGTGTTCGATGAGTTGTGTCTCTGTTATGTTGCGACGGAGTTCAATGTTTGGCTTGGAGGGCGGTCACGTGGATGCTTTGAAGCTTCAACTCCGATTCTGTTTACTTTGCTTTGTACGGTCGATAAGAATAGGGTTGAAATGTTATTGTTAAGGGATGTATTCAAAGATAAGGAGGATCTTAGGTTCCTGTCAACATCAAAAATCAAGCGCGAGCTACTGTAAATTGCACCATCTACATAGTATGGGGTATCGCTCTGGAACAAACAGACAAGAGGGCATGCGTATATACGCGTGTAAATCCAAAATCAAATCCAAAATCAAATCCAGATCCTAGCCAGGGTACGCAAAAGGTCGACATAGAGTTTGTATCACCGTGAACGCGTCCTACGCATTCGTCAAGGGGTCCGGGACCTGGTAAACATGCAGTGTGCAACCATGTTCCACCCAGGTGAGAGTGTAGATATTTCGAAGCAAGGTATATGTGTATCCTTGAGTGCCAAGTGTTCCTCAAGACTTAGTATCATCAACCTTCTCCCACTCGCTATCGGTGCTTCCATACCCGGACCCCTCACCACCCGTGCTGGGCCGCTTCTTCGCATCGCGAGCGGTGGGCAGCAACCCGGACGTTACACTCCCGGTCGCGACAGCACTAGACTTGTCATCTGTCTTCTTGACATCGAGGGCTTCTGTCTCCGTATCGCTGTCGGCGCTTTCTCCCACCGCGGGACTTTTCCGCGTCTTCGCGTCACCCCCCTCAGACTCTTGTTTTTCTTTTTCAGCCTCCTGTGCCTGTTGGGCAAGTCGCACCTCAGCAGCGAACCAGTTGATAGACCACCATAGTCCAGCACTAATGATGGATAGGGCGACGAAGTGGAGGCTATAGGTGGCTAGGAGGAGGGCGAGGAAGATAAGCTGAAGTGCGGCGAAGGTGACGTTGGTCGCGATCAAGAGCGTTGGGGTGGGTCCTGGGGTAAAGATGCTAGACCACAGGTCTTCCATGAAGGAAGCCATGATTTTCAAAAAATGAAGTTGGGAAATCCGAAGGTTGCAGAGGGGAGGGGGGTCGGGAACTGGAATCCGTGAGGGGGGAAAATGGTTACCGGAATGGGACACCAAGAGACAACACCAAGAGACACCGCTTAGGCAAAAGTGGACAACGAATTCCGAGGTCTTTGATCAAAAAGGTGGATTTGGGAAGTTTTGTTCTCCCCCGTGGGGAATCTGTTGTGGATATTATCTACGGAGTAGAATGGTAGGTATTCTGCTTGGTACCTATATTCTATCTATTCTTTGTACGAAGTATTGTATCTATTATTATGAATTCAGATGAATCAGATGAATCCCATGTCTTACACCTACACAACCATCACGGGATAGATCGGCTTATAGTCACTTGACTTTCCGAATGCATGTCCGGCCCGAAGTGCCCAGAGGAGAACTTGGCAGGTTTCGTCTGGAGCATCCCGTGTGAGATAGTGTGTAGTGACATGACTACTTGGATTGCGGAGTACATAGTAGAGATATACATACATATATATATAGGCACAAATAGAAAGCACGGGATCAGTTCATATCAATATTGAATGGAGTTGTATAGCTAGTTAGTTGTAATGATATGTCTATAATTCAACACAAAACGGATCTATATTTCCTACAATGCTGCAGGAATGAGCTTGTCCATCGTCCATAACTTGACCTAGGCCTATTTCGTCTACATACCCGGTCTGGCCAGGCATAGAGTTCTGGCTGAAAGACCTTATTTCTCAAAGGCCGAGTATAGACCCCAAGAGGAAGTTGAAACGTCTATGAGGTATAGCAATAGCCGCGGCCAATGGACGACGTGCTATTATGTCGTTTCTCCGTGTTTCCCCCACAATCGCAATAGCGCCGATCTTCCCCAAACCCGCCGGCCGAACCGTCTACCAGACTCCGTCATCTACCCCGACTTTCATCCCACACCTTGATGCTCATTGGCTTTCCTAGCCGGGGACCCCCCCGACTTCCTATCGGTCCCGGTTTACGGAGGGAACAGACCCCGGTATACTACCCACAGCGAGGTAACCGGGGGAAAAATGGGAAAATGGGTATAAATATCCCCGGCCTCCGGAGGGAAAGGTTGAAGATCAGAGTGTTTGCCCACTTCAAGCAATACAAGAACTTATAATCTTCAAGTTTCTTTAACTTGCTTCTCAAATCTCCATTCAAAATGGCTGATGATATCCCCGCTACGAAAAAACTATCCCATGATCCAGCGGTAGAAGGTTTCTCTCACCATGCCGACGACATTGCCTCAGACCGCGAGCCGTATGGCCCACCCGGTCTGCGCGGTCTCGCAGCTAACCCGTTCGTGGTCCTGTGTGCCGCCTGCTCGACGTTGGGTGGTTTGCTGTTTGGTTATGACCAAGGTGTTGTCTCCGTGATTCTGGTTATGGATCAGTTCTTGACGGAATTCCCGAGGATAGACGAGGGTAATCCGGGCTCAGGCTTTGCAAAAGGATTGTTGACGGCCATGATTGAGCTAGGCGCTTTGATCGGTGCTTTCAACCAGGGCTGGATTGCGGACAAGATCTCGCGACGGTATTCAATTCTCGTCGCTGTTGCCATCTTCACGCTTGGCTCTGTGCTCCAGACTGCTGCCTATGGTTATCCTATGTTGACCGTGGCTCGGCTGATTGGTGGTGTCGGAATCGGAATGTTGTCTATGGTTGCACCATTGTACATCTCCGAAATCAGTATGTCTTCCTACTCGGAGGGTTCTTTTTTTTTAAAAAAAAGCCTTCCTCACACATGTGATATAAAATGCTTATTCCAGTCTCTTTTATTAGGTCCTCCTGAATGCCGTGGAACCCTCTTGGTTCTTGAAGAATGGTGCATTGTCCTCGGCATTGTGATTGCCTTTTGGATTACCTATGGCACACAATACATGGTTGGTGAATGGGCCTGGCGTCTCCCGTTCCTGCTCCAATTGATCCCGGGTTTTGTCCTCGCCGCCGGTGTATACGCTCTTCCATTCTCGCCCCGTTGGTTGGCTTCAAAGGGTCGTGATGAGGAAGCTCTTGATAGTCTTTGCAGACTCCGTTCCCTGCCAGCCTCCGACAGACGCATTCGCCAGGAGCTTATGGATATCCAGGCCGAAGTGCGCTTCCACCAGCAAATAAACAGGGAAAATCACCCAGAATTCCAAAGTGGTGGCACAAAGAACGCCATTCTACAGGAGCTTTCGTCGTGGGCCGATTGCTTCAGGAAGGGCTGTTGGCGTCGGACTCACATCGGTATTGGACTAGGATTCTTCCAACAGGTGAGTTATTTGTATGTCAAGATGTAACCAACACATGCTAACTATATGGATAGTTCATCGGTATCAACGCTCTTATTTACTACTCTCCAACCCTCTTTGCCACCATGGGTCTCGACAAGAGCATGCAACTTATCATGTCCGGCGTTCTCAACATTGTGCAGCTGGTAGGTGTCACTACCAGTATCTGGACCATGGACGTTGTCGGTCGTCGCAAGTTGCTTTTAGGTGGCGCAGTCCTCATGGCCATATCCCACGTTATCATTGCTGCTTTGGTCGGGATCTATTCTGTTGATTGGCCGTCCCACAAAGCACAAGGATGGACCAGTGTTGCATTCCTACTATTCTATATGCTTGCCTTTGGAGCTACCTGGGGTCCTATCCCGTGGGCTATGCCTTCAGGTACGTATTTTGATCCTTTCACCATGTTCACCAGGCATCAATCTGACATATCCAGAAATCTTCCCTTCTTCCCTTCGCGCCAAGGGTGTTGCTCTTTCAACTTGCTCCAACTGGCTCAACAACTTTATCATTGTAAGTTTCTCATTACCATTCTCTGGCCACTCAATGTGTCAAGTGTGCTAATTATTTCTGAAGGGCCTCATCACCCCGCCCCTTGTCCAAGACACGGGCTACGGTGCTTACGTCTTCTTCGCCGTCTTTTGCTTGCTCGCCGGAATATGGACTTACTTCTTTGTGCCAGAGACCAAAGGTCGAACCCTCGAGCAGATGGACCATGTGTTCAAAGACAATTCTAGCGAAGAAGAAAAGGCTAAGAGGCGCGTGATCGAGGCCGAGCTAATTCGTGCCCAGTATGAGAATGTGCATCAGGAGTTCGCATGAACCAATCTGTCTTTCCATGAATATCACAATTGAACACTAGCGTACCCTCTCAGATACCCATTGTTTCACCTTACTTGGCATAAACAAGGCAATCCTACGATATTATGACTTACATGAGTGAAAAGCAAAATAATTGATCATCCACCCGTTATTCCAGTAGCTGTAGTACACTGTACCGCCCTCGGTACTCAATGTTAAGCAAACCCTTGCCGCCGTTTTCTCACTAAGTAAAACTATTACATAGTTAAGCCCAAGGACTTAGTTAACTAACTAGAGGTATGTGGAAGCATGTGACAATGTGCCGAGTGAGAGAGTTCAACAGGCAGCGACACTGGGCCCGGATCAGATGAGGTTCCATGGTTCTTACAATAAGGATTGCTAGAATAGGCATAGTAGTTTTGATTCTACTATGTCCTGCCTCTATCAAGTCCCCCGGTCTGAATTTCTTCTTTCTTTTCTTTCCTTTTCACAAACATCTCTGCCTTTAACTTCAGCAAACAACTCTCACTCATCTTTCACCTTTACTTATTTCTCAATTCTCTAGTTATCTACCTCTCTATCATCTCAAGTTCTCTTCGTCAGTTACTCGTGAGCCCTCAATACCCAAGACCCTTGAGCCAATCTGAGGCAAAGGGACTCTTACTTTTTTTTTTCACTTTGTACTCAAATCGATTTCTGCACATCCTCTATTCGGCACTCGGTTGAGTCACTTGACTATGGAATCTTCTCAGTCTAACCCTCCTACCTCGCCCAACTCTGCAACTTCGCCCGTATCCCCAAAATCTCCATCGAAAATTCCAAGAAGGACCAGCTCCAAAAGGATTGCTCTTCCCAATTTAAAATCTGCACTGGAAAGGCCGGTTAAGGCCAGAGGGAAAACATACTCCCAAATTACGGCCTTCGTTTGTTATTGGGACGACGACAACAATTGTGCTCAAGAAGATGGAGAAACCTTTTCCCATATGATGGCTGATCTTTTCGGAGTTGCCAGCCAAACATTTGTCATGAACCACGAAAATCCCGTTCCAGGCTGGGATTTGGGAGATCGCCTGCATCAAGAAGTTATGTCCAAACACCGCATTTGCAAACCAACGCTCTTCATTTTTTTTTACGCTGGCCACGGTACGATCAATCAACTCAACGAACTTTCTTTTACCGCGACCAAGAAGGAAAATTTTGTTCCATGGCGCACCATCGATCGTGAATTGAGTTACCACACTTATCCTATGGATACCTTCTGCATCCTAGATTGTTGTTATTCCGGTACTGCTATTGCGAGCAACCCGATGACAACCCATGTCTTAGCTGCTTGTGGCTCTTCGGCGTTTGCGAGATCCCGTGTAAATGGAATATCCTTTACACAGCGAGTTGCGCGGACCATGCGAAAGCTTTCTCACTCTGGCAAGATATCCATCTCGACAGATGAAATTTTCGATGCGGTACAGAATGAAACCCCTCGTGGCTGCTACATGCCAAGATTTTCGAGTCATAATGGGGTGAATCCCATTGTCTTACCTTTCCACGTCACGTCTACTTCAACTCCTCCTTCGCCAAGAATTTCGTCTTCTGGTCATGCCTCAAGTTCGAGCCTAGGCCCTGCATTACATTCCCGCCCACTATCACAACTTCCCTCCGGCCGCGAAACTCACGTCCTTGTTCTACTCGTTCTCGAAGGAAACCCGAAGCTGGTTGTCCAAGACTTTGAAAAAGTTGTTGAAAACCTGCCGGCCAAGTTCAAAGTGAAAATCACAGATGCGTACGAAACCAATGCATCTGCGGGAGTCTTTGTGCGCATGACTTGGGAAGCATATGCACGATTCTCGTCAAGCGTAGAACTAGACGCACTACTTCCTGTGATCGGACCATCACTGATTCACACACATGAGCTCCGCGAGATTCCGGTCCGAGCTGGCCGAGAAAACATTCCATTCAGAGATCGGCACCAAGACAAGGCATAAACTCCCAATGATTTCCCTTTTTTGTTCTTGTACTTTTTTTTTCCTTTCCATGTTTGTACTTTTATTTTTTTTTTACTTCCTAGCGCCAAATTGAAGCCGCTTATTCTCAAACTATAAGAATGCAAGCCAAGATAAGATCACAAAACACCATGACGCGCCTTGAAAATGGATACCTTTTCGTCGTAAAATAGAATCTCCTGTAGCCGGTACCGAATCCGCGAAGCACCCTGTTCTTCGTCGGGTTCGGTGTCGTAGTCATCCGGGTCACTGGAAAGGAGATCTGTGTCAGCTGCCCCTGACCCATCTTCGTCGGAATCATCGCTGCCTTCATTGGATGCGTGGTTGGGGTTAGCCCACCCTTCATCCTCATCCTCGCTATGTGCTGGAGAATGATCAATCGTGGGGTGGTCGTCAAAATCTAGTGGGTTGTCGTCGTGTCGTGCTTCAAGAATTTGGTAGCATTTGACGTGGAGACCAATGTAGGCGATCTTCAGGTCTGGACGTATGCTGACGATGTCTAAAACTTGCAGCGCAAGGTCTTTCAGGTCGCGGTGGGCGGTACGGTGAATGTGTGGCAGATACAAAGCACGAAGCTGGGGCATATTCGGCAATCTCTGGAGGAAGAAATGCTGCAGAGTCATCATTAGCGCGAGGCCACCGAGGTCAAAATATTCAATGCTTCTCTTACCCAATCGCGATAGTGCATCGCCATTCCCAGCTCTTTCAACTGCGGCATTTTTCCACTCGTGACAAATGATACCATGTCGTGGTTGAACATCCACTTGTGCCATCGCGTGCCTGAATATCCGGTGCCAATGATACGGTCAGTGGCATCAATCAGCACCTTTCGCAGACTCTGCCTGTGCTTTCGCAGAATATGCCTGTAGATAGCGTCGATCTGCACAGCAGATTCGTGACCTGGAGCTTCATGCAAATAAATACTTTCTAGAGTATTCGGAGCCAGCGCATCCTTGATAAACAGTATAAGATAAGGCGAAACAGTGTCCGTGCGAATGTGTTTCAAATTTAGTGAGTATTCAGCTGAGCTGGCACTCGCTCGACGCTCTGCGTCCTGTGGGAATTTTGTCGACATCGCAGGAGGAGCATACTTGCGGCGGAGAGCCCTCCACAGCTTTTCATGATCCTCGCATCGCATGATGGTGAGGGTGGTCAGTCCAGTCCAGTCAACAGCCGGCAGTAGTGTTGGCACAGACAGAGGTACACGTTCCAGCTCGAGTACTTTGAGATAAAGCATCTCAGAGTCAGGTCTATCGGAAGGTAGCGGCGAGCATGCACTCCGGTTAGGTAAACTAGAGCTTGGTGGGGGCTTCTTGTCCTTAGTGCTGGGAGGCTGTTGCTCGCCATTTGTATTCAATGGAGGTGAGCTCTCGGGAGAGTTTGGTGACTTGCTTATCGAATTCTCAGATGGCAGCGACTTCTCGACAGAGCAAGCGATTATAGCATTGTCCTGCTTGTTGTCAAGATGCTGCCGTGTCAAGATCCCAAGTACGCCATCGGCTCTAGGCCAGCTCGTTGAACCATCAGAGTCCTTCCCACACAGCAGCCACGCACTCATATAAGCCTTTTCGGCAATACCAATTCGAAGTTCGGACAGACGATGACGAGACCGCTCAATGAGAAGTGCCAGCTCCTCCACATAAGCGGGTTCATCTATGTCAAGAACAGCCACGCTCTTGAGTGGAGGCAATACCGACAAAGAAGGATGTTCCACGTGCTTGTATTTCTGGAAGAGCCTCGTTGCCGCTGCGGGCGAACTGCGTAGAGCATTCTCTGAATTGTCATGCCACCGCACCCAAATGCGCTCCAGGCGACAATCGTGACCCGGCCGCTCTGCCAATGATGCAAGCGCCAGCCAAATTTCACGGACTACTCCAGTCGGCATATCCCAAATAAAGGCTTCAAGATTCACCATCCGTGCAACTGCTAAAGCGACCAGCGTCCCTAGCATCTTACCCACTTCTTTGGTCACCGAGTATTCTTGTACCCAGCTGAGCGGGCCATTTCCAATAGAGAATGTGCGGGTATACTGTGCATAGTGATTGCCTCGTCTCGACCGGAAGCGAGCTCCGCTGTCCCCAGGGTCCGAGTCCGGCTGATGATGGAGGTTATCGCAACCACAATTCACACAGCTATTTTTAACTTGGTCAGATGAAAACAGCGGCAGCTGATTGAATACATCCTCGCCCATGACCAATGTGGAAAGACCATATGACAGAGCATCCACCCCCGAGTAGTCATCTGTTGATGGATTCAGCGACTCGGGCCAGACGATATCGAAACGGGAGTACATGTGCGGAATAGCTAGGGAATGAAGAGCAGAGCAAGTAAGAGCGAGTGAGGTCAGGTCAGTCGTATGGGTCACCTATATTGTACATTAGAACTGTAAGCTATTTATTCGCGACCTGCGCGACCTGCGGGGAAGACCTGTGTTACCTCTTTGATGATCTCTTTCAGAATGTCCAAAGGCAAGTCCAGCAGCTGCAGAGGGTTGTTGGCCATTTCCAGTTCTGGGGGGGTTTGATTTGGGCCTTCGGTGCGGGGAGTTGTTGGAGTCGCGTCCTGTTCGGAGGATTGATTCAAGCCCTCTTGCTCCAAACGTAGCTTCCCCAAAGCCAGTGTCAGATTTTGCTTAGCAGCACCGTCAAGCTCCTTAGAAGCAGTACTTGGGCTGGAAACAAAGTCCTCTTCATCCGATGACAAGGCGAGATCGGCGTTAGGCTTATCAGCCCAATCCAAGCTGGCGCCTGCCATTAGACAAGTGGGGATTGCTGTAAGATCACGGGGGTAATAAGGCACGATGGGTTGGCGAAGAACATCTCCAGCTAGAAGCTGAAGAGAAACATACCCTGGCAGTTCCTTTATTCAGATATGTTTGTTTTGCACAAAGACAGCCAAAGATGATAATAAAGGGAATCTGGGGTAGCCGGCTGGGAGCTCCGGGGTGATCATCTGGTTGGTTATGTAAGCATTTGCCTTCGCTCCACCCATGGATCACCAGGATGGTTGACTACATGTACTACATTTACTACATTTACTACTACTATATTGGCTATATTGGCTATATTGGCTATGAATTGCAACTAAAATATCAAAAGGAACCAAATTTGTATTCTGTTTTCTAACTGTAAACAAAAATTATAGAATTGCATCGAACAAATTTTTTTTTTCCAAAAACAACAAGTGCCATAGTCAGTCAGTCTATAGTTAGCTGTCACCGATTGAGCGAGAGATGATTTCTATTCACCAACTCGTCCAATTCTTCCCAAATTAATTGCAGCACTGATACAGGCAAGGTGACTGAAAGCTTGTGGGGAATTGCCCATCTGCTCACCAGAAATGGCCACTTCTTCAGAAAACATTCCCAGGTGATTCGCGTAGGACAGGATGTTATCAAAGTGCGAAAGTGCGAGTTTCCAGATATTTGGAATAGGCACATCATATTTGGCAGCCTTAATTTCCAAATTTCAGCCCTGATTAGCATAGTTCGTTCATTTTTTGGGGTAATTCCATAAAACTTACACGAGCCATGGCTTCGACAAGCCAGAAGGTTACCATGATGAAGGCGCCCTCACCTCCCGTCATACCTGTGTAACGTGAGTATCAGCATTTATTCTAGAGTTTTGAATAACCCAATATAGAGAGAACAAGAGATGCCTACCATCGTTGGCCTTCTGGTGATCATATCGGAACACCATCTTAGCGCTGGACAAACCCTCCTTCTCGGGGCTTTGCAAAATTCTCCTCAGCGTGCTGATAAATCGTGGATCATTGGGCGCAACGAAGAAGACCAAAGGTGCAATCAAAATAGATGCATCTAGGACCTCGGTACTCTCATAACTCTGACAGAAATGGCCACGCTCTTCGTTGTACCCCTTGGTCATGATTTCATCGTACATCTCGTCACGGACCCTGATCCAGTCAAAGCGATCGGGGCATGGCAGGCTAGCACGCTTCTCCGCAAGGCGGATTCCACGATCCAGGGCCACCCACATCATGATCTTCGAATAGATAAAGTTTTGGATCTGGCCACGCGATTCCCAAATGGACATATCCTTCTGGTTCCGAACACCGACGACGTAGTTGATCATACGGCGGATAGAGTTCCATTGGTCATAGGTGATGGGGTTGCCGTGCTTGTTGTACAGATAGATACTGTCCAACAATTCACCGTAGATGTCCAGCTGCGTGTGGAAGACGGCAGCATTGCCAATGCGAACAGGCTTGCTGCTTTTGTACCCTTCGAGGTGGTCCAGTTCCACCTCTGGGATGTCATACTCGCCCCGGATAGTGAACATCAGTGGCAAGAACGGCTTTTTGCTGTTGGGATCAAGGTCTTGGGAAGCATGCGGGAAGACGCGCTCGAAGATGAAGTTGACATACGCTTCCGCTTCCTGGCTGTATCCCATTTTGAGAAAGACATACAGCGTAAAGGCTGTATCACGCACCCAGGAATACCGATAATCCCAGTTCCTGGCGCCTCCCACATTTTCGGGAAGCGAGAAAGTGGGCGCCGCGATGATTGCACCCGTCGGTTTGTAGGTCAACAGTTTCAGAATGAGGAGACTGCGTTCGACTGTCTCTCGGTAATGACCGCGGAAGGCACACTTGCGTGTCCAATCGGTCCAATAGTCGGAAGTTTCCTCCTCCATTTTCAAAAGGTAGGCAGCCATGGTGGCCGAGCTGGGGACAGCCTTCTCAGGACTGTGCAACACCAGATAAATGGTCTGACCCTCCGACAGACGGATCCAGGCTACCAATCCGCGGCCACGGAGGCCATTTCGTTCTTCCAGTTTCAAAGACGCCGAGGGGTAACCAAGCTTATCTGGCTCCCGTGAATCGGCAAAGATCTCCAGTTGCAGCCGCTCTGTCTCACTCTCAAAGTGGACGGTCTGCAGCCGGTGCTTGGACATGTCGTTTTCCAGCTTTGCGCGGGTGTTGTGCGATTCCCGTGCATAATTAAAGGCTGGGAACAGCTGCACTTGCAATTCCATGGAGCCACGGCTACACTCCAACTTTCTGACCAGGCCCGAGTGCTGCAGTCCAGACTTGAAGCGATTGGTGCCCGGTTCATTGCAAGGACAGTACCCTGACAGCAACCGGGACGACTGCGCACCCTTTTTAGGTGTGACGGGGAAGTAGTCCAGCAATGTCGCAACGCCATCCTCGTTGGTCCACCTGGTTTCAAGCAGGTTCGAGTATGGAAGATACCGCTGCTTGCTGTGGGCATCCACCACCGTCTTGTAGGGCTTCACGGAGAAAAACCCTCCTTTCTTGTCATCTAGCAGACGACAGAAAACGGTAGGAGAGTCAAAGACTGGCCAGCACATGTAATCCAAACTACCGGCCTTGCTGATCAGGGCACAGGTGTGCATGTCTCCGATCAGGCCGTAGTCCTCAATGGCATTGTACGCAGGTTCACTCATGATGACAACGCGAGTAAACTAGTTAAAGAAAACCGGTGAAACTTTTGATGAAGATCAAATGCTATTCTGCAGCATTGACCTAAAAAAGATGGAAGAGCAGAAGATGATAAAGAAGAAGAAGAGGAGGAAGAAGGAAAAATTGGAAGCAAAGAGGTAGACGCAATGCCTCCCATTGTCACTTGTCATCCGCATCCTCCGACATATATTATTCCCGGAACTTATGGCAGACACCACGACATGATGATGATAATGGTTAGATCTGAGGTCATGGCTATGCCGGGTGGGTATAGGGCTTCTTCTTCATGGGAGATAGATAACCTTGACGAGTTCGACCAGAGACAGATTGTTGTTTCGCCAAGAGACTCATATTGAGACTAATGAATATCTGGTCTTTTCTGTCAACAAGCCGTGTTAACTTTGAGGTCGAGGTAAGTCAAATGATCGATGGAGGTTGGGCTTTCATCTCCGACTCCTAGTCAAGGCCGGAGATTTCAGTCCACCAATGAGAATCAAAACCAAGGAAGATCTCTCAAGGCGTGTCAACCTGCTCGACCCAGTTCAAATATCGGGGGAAATATTGAAATATTGAAATATCTCCAAATATCCCAAATATCCCAAAGGATTTCCCTTGACCCCGGATCGACCGGACAGTGGAGACTTCGATATAAAAATGTGTAACCAATGAGAAAGGGGTAAGGGAAAGGTGGGAAAGGAGAAGAGAGGTGAAGGAGGAAATGAACATCACCGCCCTTCGAGTCCTCCATTTTTGCCATTTGAATTCCTTTTGGACGACAATTTGACCCTTTTACTCTCATTTTTATTCCCTTTTTCTCTTTTTGTTTTGTTTCTTGACCTTTCAATCCCTTGGCACTTCCAAAGGGGGTTTCTCTGATCAACCGGATCCCTCCCCTCTTTATATTTCTTTGTCAGCATATTCCCCTGTCAACTTCCCCCCCGAGGCTTTTGCCCTCGTGCACTGTTGTGTGACGAACTGGTTCCATCCACGTTAATGGAGATACATCTCACGTCCGCTCTTTTATTTTCTACCTCGTAACTGTCCCAGTTATTAGAATGGGGCTCTCCGCCGGCGCCCATCACCGTCGGCGAAGCTCTATGCTTACCGGGACAGGGCGAGCCTCACAACCAATTTCCACAGAGCGCAGAGATGACACACTCTGGTCGCATGGAGATGGAGGGAATCACAAACGCGAAGAACAAGAACCTTTGACCGCCGGAGATGACACTGATGCGTCTGATGTTGTATCCGCCGCAGAGACTCTGGAGTTGGACCCGATCAGTTCGGATGATGACCAATATGACGAGGAAACCGGACTCACATCACATCAAAAACGTCAGCGACGTCGACGGCGAAAGCAGCGCCGCAAGTTGGATGCTCGAATCGCAGATGTCAAGGGCCAGGGTTCTATTCGCGAGATTCTGTCGGACAGGAACGTTGTCAAGAAGCTACTAATCAACGGCGGGCTAATCCTGCTGTGGTATTTCTTCTCGCTGTCCATTTCAATAGTGAGTGGTTGTTTGCAAGTCGGATTGAGAAGTCGAGAAATGTACTAACAATTGTCGTGTTTGCAGTACAACAAATGGATGTTCTCCGAGAACGATATCGTCTTTCCTTTCCCTCTTTTCACCACGAGTTTACACATGGCTGTCCAATTCTCTCTCTCTGTTATAATACTCTGGATCTTCCCATCGCTTCGTCCGCGACAACCGACAGGGTCTGCAGCTACATCTCCCATCGATGGCCCCGAGGAACCACAGCCCATCATGACCAAATTATTCTACTTCACTCGCCTCGTTCCGTGTGGTGCAGCAACCTCGCTTGATGTTGGTCTGGGGAATATGTCCTTGAAGTTCATCTCCCTTACTTTTTTAACCATGTGCAAATCATCTGCACTTGCCTTCGTCCTGTTATTCGCCTTCCTTTTCCGTCTCGAGACACCTTCGACAAAATTAATCATCATCATTGCCACAATGACAGTAGGTGTCGTGATGATGGTCGCTGGAGAGACAGCTTTCAATGCGCTTGGCTTCGCACTCGTCATTGCGTCTGCGTTCTTCTCGGGCTTCCGATGGGGTCTGACACAGATTCTCTTACTTCGCCACCCGGCTACTTCAAATCCATTCTCAACTCTCTTTCTCCTGACTCCCATCATGTTCCTTTCCCTTATCACCATCGCGCTATCTATCGAGGGTCCTCATGAGATTTACCAAGGATACCTCGCGCTCGCCAGCAAACATGGGAACCTGTTTGGCTCGTTCCTTCTGATTTTCCCTGGAGTACTTGCATTCTGCATGATTTCTTCTGAATTTGCGCTTCTGAAGCGTTCCTCGGTTGTCACCCTGAGTATCTGCGGTATCTTCAAGGAAGTAGTCACAATTAGCGCCGCAGGCATTATCTTCCACGATAAGCTCACAACGGTTAATGTGACCGGTTTGGTCGTCACCATCAGCAGCATTGCAGCATATAACTACATGAAGATTTCAGGAATGCGCAGCGAGCTACCGGAAGATGATTCATCGAGTCGTGAGTCGAGTCCTGCATCTGACACCGACGAAGGTGAGCATAGCAGTGGCGACCCGGGGGATTATCGCCGAGTTGCCCATCAGGACTCCAGCATCATTAGCCCTGCACCGGGTGGTTACCTCAACGAGGATTACCAATCATCATCAGCCGGTGACCAACGGCGCTCATTCCGAGTGCGCTCCAGTGGTGCCAGGCGCGGTCTTTCCATCTCCACTTCTATCATTCTGGAAGATGATGGCCCGCCTTCTCCTCTTAAATCAGCACCTGCGACTATCACTACAATGGCCGAGGCAGGGTTCCCTCACTTACATGCCCCTGATCGCGAGGCATCGCCGGGCGTGCATTCGACCTCGTCTGTTTCGCCCGTTCGGAGCCAAAATTTCACCCAGCACTAGCATTTTACACTCATTCTTAACTACTCCTCTCTTATCTTCTTTTTACCTATATTGCACATGCATGTGATACTTTTTACGTCGCCTATACTCTCTTTGATGTTGGAGGGTCTGTGACCTACTTGAAGAGAACCTAGTGTGGCTCTTAGAATCGCATGTCTACTCTTCACAGATATGAATTGGTCGAACTCTGGATTGACCAGAACACGATTTTCTATTTCTGTTCGCATGAAGGGGGGTTGTTTGGATTTTGGCTTTGGCTTAACTGATACCATCAATTAAATTTCCTACTTTCAACACCTATATAAACGTTTCATCTTTGCTGATTTGTACTTTGAGACCTTTCGGGTTGTTGCTATGATTTTGTTCTTCATTATTATTTAGTCTGAAAAATGATATAGCAAAATACACAGAAACCCAGCAAGTATTTTTCATTGTACTGCCAAACTTTTACTCTGAGCTCAAGAAACAATAGACATCTACTTCTTCGTAGCACCACCCTTCATCATGTCCATAAGACTCTTCTGTCCCTTGGCTTTTCCGGATCCCTTGGCTTTCTTTTTCTCGTCCGCCTCGAGCTTACGCTCATACTGATCCTGGTGTTTCTCGCGCTCCGCACGACCCTCCTCTGAAAGGCGAGCCTCAAGAGCCCGAAACTCTTCGCCCTCGGGGTCCATACCAATCAGCGACTCAAGTAGTTTAATCTCGCCCGCCCATACGCCCGGGTCGGGAACAGCAGCTGCACCCGCACCAGCGGGTCTCTTGGGGCCCTTCTTGGGCTGTTTCTTCTTCCCAGAGTCGCTATCACTGCCCTCAGCTGCATCGTCTCCAGTAGCTACACTCTGTCCTGGGACACGGTCAATAGGCGTCTCAAGGACCATAGGTAGCCCCTCAAACCGTGGCTCGTTCATGACATTGTGGAACGCGCGCAGACCTAGGAATCCCGTGCCGATATTGGCGTGGAGGTCGCGCTTGCTTCCGCGCGGTGCCTTTGAGTCATTGAGATGAAGCGCTCGGAGGAATTGAATTCCGATTAGCTCGTCGAATTCGGCGAGGAAGGCTTTGAATCCGGCCGGGGATGTCAAATCGTAGCCGGCTGCGAAGCTGTGGCATGTGTCGACGCAGATGCCGATACGGGAGTGGTGCTCTTTCGGGATTAGAGCTAGCAAGTCGCGGAATTCGGACAGTGCGCCGCCAATTGAGTTGCCATGGCCGCACATTGTTTCCAGGACGGGAACTACGGTCGTCGTTTCGGTGATGGCCTGGACTAACATCTCTGCCAGGCGGGCAAGTGCTTCAGGAAGAGGTGTCTGATTGGTACTTCCGGGGCTTATAGGTGTTAGTATGAACTGAGATGGTTGGCAGACAGTCAACTCACTGGAAGTTGTAAAGCGTAATTCCGAGTGCCTCGCACCGGCGGAGATCATCCAGGAAGGAGGTGTATGCTTGCTTGGATTTGGCTTTATCATCTTGCGCCAGATTGACAAGGTATGAGCCATGAGGGAGAACGTGTCTAGGCAGTAGATGTCAGCGATCCATTCAGGTCCAATCAGACGGGGGGATATTCACTTGGCTGCATCATAACCCTTTTCTGCGCAAAGTTTACGGAATTGATCGCGATGGTCGTCCTGGAGAGCTGGATTTTCCCATTTGCGCTGTGACTTCAAGAACAAGGCGAATGCATTTCCTCTAATTGTAAGATTAGACCCCAATTTCAAACTTGGGTGTACTTGGAAGACCATCAAGCTTACCCAATGTTCTCACTATTATGTATGGAATTAAAGACACCTGCTCGGTAAGCATTGAGTTGTTATCGAATTGACACGATGAGATGCCGAGAATACTGACCTTTTGCAGCACTGACGTGAGCGCCGACGAACATACGCAGACCCTTAGTCCGCGGTGCCAAAGGCATACTCTCAAGTTCTTGGTCTTTCTTAGACTTTCTCGCCTTTTTAGGCTTGACCTCTTCGTTGGACTCCTTCTTAACTGGGGCCTTTTTAACTGGAGCCTTCTTTTTTTTCTCCTTGGCAGTATCAACCAGAGGTTTGTCGTCGACCTCTTTTTTCACTGCAGGAGTAGATTCTTCGGCTTCTGACTCTGAGGCTTCTGGAGAAGAGAGTTCTTTCAAATTCGTAGTGGATTTCTGTCGTTTGGATCGTCTCGGTGGCGAGAGCTCAGATGTTCCATTGCTGAGATTCCGTTTATGGTTGACCTTGGATCCAGAATCTTCGCACGCGGGCGACTCGGAATCTTGGCAACACATAGCACTCAAAGTGTCACAGTGTAGAGCCTCTTGAGCTGAGTGGGTACCCTGATCGAAGACCCGAAGAAGTTGATATTGCCAAGCCTCGTGGATCAAGATAGCACCTTACACACTCTGAAGACTCACAATGACGGAAATACGGATGAAGTAGTCATAAAATCAAATTGAGCTTGTGGAATAGCTTAACTTGAGTATTCTATCCTCTGATGTTGTCAATGAGAGTATAACGCAAGGAACCCAAGGAAGAAGTAGGAGCCACGTGACTGTCTCCCTGGCAACAGTCATGTGATGTTTATCGATAACCAAAGAATCTCCTTGCAGCCCCGCCAAAGTTATTACTTGCCCTTTTTGAACTTTTGGTCTTCGACAGAATCTGGGATCTGTGTGATCTCATCTCATCTGTCGTTGTCGCTAACATGGCAGCCTCTGACGACTTGGTCGATTTCGATATCATCGAAGCACAAAAGGAAAACGTCCAATCACTCCCCGGTGGCCGATCAGCTAGAGAACTCGCCCGGATATTTTCAGCCGGCAGCAATGGCGACAAGATCCCCTCCCCGTCACCAAATGGCACCAGGACCATCAACGATGCTATGCGCCAAGAATTCGAAAGTGAATTGCAGTCGATAGGAGAATCGGACGATCCGCTCGATGTTTATGACCGTTATGTCAAATGGACCCTGAACGCGTATCCGTCCGCACAAGCGACCGCAGAATCTGGCCTTCTCCCCTTATTGGAACGGGCAACGAAGTCATTCCTCTCATCATCACACTACAGAAACGACCCTCGATATCTACGATTATGGCTTCATTATGTTCGACTCTTCTCCGATGCCCCACGCGAAACCTTTGCATTCCTTGCGCGTCATCAAATCGGTGAAAGTCTGGCTCTTTTCTATGAGGAATTTGCCGGGTGGCTAGAGGGTGCTGGTCGGTGGTCACAAGCCGATGAGGTATACAGGCTCGGTATGGACCGTGAGGCGCGACCAGTCGAGAGATTGGCACGGAAGTACAGCGAGTTTCAGTTCCGATACGACCAGCGTCCGCAAGATACCGGGCCTTCGTCGCCTGCTTTGCCAACTGTCCGTCCCGCGCTGGCCGCCAAGATGAACCCGTTCGCAACATCAGATGCCTCTGCTGACCCACAAGCTTCACGGCCCCCACCTCAGACGGGCGGTGCCGCAAAAACCAAGTCCGGAAAGCCTAAGATGGCTATTTTCTCGGACGCTGACTCTGCTGCGCCGGGCCCCGCAACTGGTGGATCGACAAAGGGATGGGAAAGCATTGGGTCGATTCGGGACCGCAAGAAGGAGAACGAAGTGGAGGCAAAGCCATGGGCAGGAGAAACATTGAAGGTTGGGAAGAAAGCAGCGCCAACACAAAAGATGGCCATTTTCCGGGACGAGGTGAGTTCCCATTCCAGGATGCCCTTTCCCTCTTCAGACCTCCACATATTTACGATCACAGGACTAATTGCTGGCATGAACCTATGGTGTTTTATTATGTATTCAGTCCAATCCAGATCTTCCTTCCAAAGAACCAATGCCACCCAAAGAAGTACCCGAACATCACGTAAGGGAAGCGGTTAACCCGCGGACCGGCCGACGCGAACGTGTATTTGTCGACCTGGAATCTGTATACCCTGACCGCACCAACCCTGCACATGAGATGAGCTTTGAAGAGCTCAGGGCTATCAAGCGTGGTTGGATGGGCAAGAATTGGCGGCAACAAAAAGAGCCCTTACAACCAATCTCTGGGAACGCAGGCAGTACTGAGTCCCTTCTGGGGAAATCTCATTTGCCAGAGGAATTGCCGGAGCATTTAGGTCAAAATCTCACCGCGGCTAGTCACGCTCAATCTCAATATCAAGACGATGGCCATGGAGGTAAATCTGGCAAATCCAGTCGCACCAAGATCAAAGGGGAAACAACACAAACACAAACAGGTGGGTAACAGCAGTTTTTTGTTCTTTGGGCAGGTTAAGCTCACACCTGTGCAGTCAAAATGAAGTTTGACTCCCCGTCCAATAACAAAAAGGTCCGGCGAAAAAGTACTCGGGAGCCGACAATGACCATGCACACTCGTGCAGCGACAGATGAGATCTATAGCATTTTCAATCAGCCATTGAAGGCAGAGACTGAAGAAGACGCAGATAGCTTCTGCGGTAGTGATTACGAAGATGACGACTGCGCCAGTGCTGGAGATAGTACAGGGACAGGGCACATATCAGCGGCCTCGAGCGACTTTGGAGACGAGGAGACCCAAACGTTCCACAAATCCTACGATGACACCGACTATGCTAACACCACACGAGCTGAGAGCGTCGATGGCGATGGCAGCGATTGGACAGAGTTCAACCCAGATCGTGATATTCCTGATATTGAGAATTCTGAAGTCACTTCACATTCTGTCGTCAGTGATGGAGCGGAAGGTAGCTCGACACAAGGAACACCGGAGAGGAAAGGATTCATACCAGAAATGCCCGAGGACTATGCTCCTCCATGGGGGACCTACCGTGACCCTGCGATCATGGCCCAAAACCGTCTTCCCTTTATGACACCTATCGTGGAGCGAACGGAATCCATTCCTTCTTTGACGGCCGCTCGAAACAGCATTTATAACGCGAAAACGCCTTCGAAACCTCGATCACCGGCCGGTAACCTTCTGCTTTCCAGTCCACTGGGAACACACACACCGTACCAAGGAGATCATACTGTTGGGTCTACAGTCGATGTACCATTCAGTCCCATGGCCTTCAAGGCCCTCGCACCCAAACTTCGGAGACGGGAACCAATAATTAGGGATGCGCAGTGCAATCCGACTGACAAGGGCATTCGCAACACGATTCTCAATTCCCTGGAAAAGCCCCTTGCAACATACACGGGTTATCACGGTCATGTTGAAGATAGCAACTATGCTTCGATGATCCAGAAATTCGTCAAAACTAACACCAGGCGATCAAAGAGTGGCGGGGATGATGCATTTGACACACCTATCCTCGAATTCCCAGGAGCGGAACGAAGCTACATTATCAGACGTGAGCTAGGAGCTGGTGCATATGCCCCCGTCTATCTCGCCGAGAGTGTCGACAGTCTTGAATCCTACGACTCCGACTCCGACGATAGCACAAGCCCTAACGGCAAAACTTCCCAACTGATAAAGTCGAACGCTTATGAGACTCCCCGATTCCCCTTCGAAGCCGTCAAGGTCGAAAACGGACCATCAAGTGCGTGGGAGTTTTACATGATTCGCACAGCGTATAGCCGCTTACGACAATCTACGGATCATTCTCGCGCCACCGATAGCATTGTTCGCGCACACGAACTACATGTCCATCAACGGGAAAGTTTCCTAGTAGAAGACTATCGAGGACAAGGCACCATACTCGACCTCGTCAACATCGTCCGCAATGAAGCCATCAACTCCAATCATACCTCTGAAGGCGGTCTCGAGGAAGTCCTAGCCATGTTCTTCTCTGTCGAGCTGTTCCGCACTGTGGAAGCACTCCACGCCAACGGTGTCCTCCACGGCGACATCAAAGCCGACAACTGCCTCGTCCGCCTAGACGACCACAATCCCAACGAACCACCCTCCAAGGCCCTCTCCCTGCTCGACCTTGGTGCCGATGAAACCGCCTTTGATCCCCGCGAAAGTATCCACTACTCCCCAAGCGGCTCCCATGGCTGGCAAAAAAGGGGCCTAGCTCTGATTGACTTCGGCCGCAGCATCGATATGCAAGCCTTCTCGCCAGCCGTGCAATTCATCGCCGACTGGGAAACCGGTACGCATGAGTGCAACGAGATCCGTGAGATGCGCCCCTGGACCCACCATATCGATCTGTACGGTATTGCCGGCGTGATCCACGTCCTGCTATTTGGCAAATACGTCGAATCAACTGCCATCAATGGCAGCGACGGCAACCCATCATCCCGCACCTATCGCATCCGCGAGTCCCTGAAACGATACTGGGACCGTGAACTCTGGGCTGGTGTCTTCGATCTCTTGCTGAACCCTGGCGCTGAGCGCTGGCAGCGCATCGAGCGCGAGAACGGAGACGATGCGACTCTGTCCTCCGCACCTATTCTGCCTGTCTTGCATTCCATGCGGCATGTTCGTCGCGGGATGGAGGAGTGGCTCCTTGCCAATGCTGAGAAGAAGGGTCTTGCTCTTCAGATTCGGAAGATTGAGGTTCTCCTTGCGGAGCGGAAGAAGAAATTGGAGAAGTGATTATCTTCTTTGACCCGCTTCTTTGTTGTGTTGAATTGCCTCATTGCAGATATCTTTATAACTTATACCCCCATTTTAGTCTCATGTTACCTGTTGCTTCTTATTTTCATTCTGGTTTACTATTGTTTGTTAATATGCTTGTCTGATCTGTAGATAATAACCGATATTGATTCTTCATCACACTAAGGCTGCTCCTCTTGCTCACTTCTGTTGGAATCTTCCAGAAGTAATGTCTCATTTGTTGGACTGTGGCTTCAAGTATAGCAAACTAAGGGTGAATGGAGGAAAATAGAGCTTACCTCTAATATAAAACAGCTGGCACGATTCGTAACATGTGTTCCAGGACAGAGGAGTATAGGGGATCTATCCGCTGCCAATGATGCGTGCAAAGTGCTCATTGAGAATGACAAATGCGAGGATCAGGGGATCTGCTCCAGAATCCAGGTACGAAGTTACCAGCAATCGGTGATCTACAACCGAAAAAAGGGATAAAAATGGAAAAGGTGATAATTCAATTGGCGGGATCAGTTCGATCAAACAAAGTCATCGCTCTAAAAGATCAACCCACGCAGAAAAATAAATCAGAAGAAAAATAGATAAAACGGCCAAACTCTCACAAGCTCCAGAGAAAGATCACAAAGATCCAGCAAAAAAGGCTCTGAAAAAAAAAGATAGACATCCATACGCCATGAGACGCAGAAGAGGCAGGAAAAAGAGACCGGAGAAAAAAAAGACACGCGATTATCCGGATGCAAAGCCAATAAGGCTCGCCACAAGGGGAATCATGGAGCGCGAGCTGAATCAAATGGAGAATCGGAAGCATGGGGTAAATCGTGGATCACCAATCGAGAAGGGGAAATATCCGGGGAAATGAGCTTCAAGATTGAGATCATGGATGCAAATTAAGAAGAAATGGGGATCGCTGGCAAAAGAAAACCAAACACCTCGCTTGCGTATCAGGGATGTCGTTGGTCAACTGCAATATTCATGCGCGTTCGTTTCGTTTCAGTTCGTCTATGTACTTGCATATGTATCATTGCACATTCGCTTTTTGGGGGGGGTGCATTGCCATCTACGTTGACTGACGACGGTCAACATAGAGACAGGGAGTCGTTTCCATGTGTGATGGGTAATTCGAAAGGCAACCATTATCAGGTCGGGTAGCATCTCCAGGGTGACATTGTGGGAAAGGTATGTTGCCACATGTAGGAGATGCAGGGGATGAACGACGAGACAAGGTCTGGGAAAAGAAGATAAAAGAGAATATGTAAGGAGCGTGGGTCGCAAAAAAATAGCGAATGGTTGCTGATTGGTGACAGCAGATATGGGTTTTCGGGTTATTTTCAACTTTTTTTAGGTGTATTTGAGTTTTGTTCGAGGTGTAACCCCGTTGGAAGAAAAGGAAATGAGGTTGTGAGTGAATGAATGATGAAACTGTGCTGATTTCACCGAGTAAAATGTGCCAGAACCACACGCACACACAAGGTGGTGGTTGGTACAAGACCAACGAGGTGAATGTTCGTAGGCAGGTAACCAACAGCCAGATGCCGATGTACTGTGCGCGGGTTCGACCAAATGGAAAGTGGAAAGACCCATCACTTTGTTTTGTTTTGTTTTTGGTTGTTGTTTTTGTGGTCGTTGGGGTTTCAGTATTGCGATGTAGAAGGTTGAGCGTGAAGAAAACATCTCAAACGTATCGTTACAGTCGTGGATGGTGTTGCTGTCGTTAAAAAAAAGGCTGGAAATGCAAAGGTCGTACCAGGGCTTGTCGGTATCTCGTTCAAGTCATAATGCAAAGGGGATAAAATCTCGCAGAAATCGACGCCACGATGAAACGGATACTCGGAAATTCGACAGCAAAAACAGGTGCAACTTAGTTGCGTGTAAAAGGCATATTCAAGATTTGCCGGCGAATGCGCTCAGCATCGGAAAGACCGTCCTCTGAGGCATTGTATGGCAAAGTATCCGGTGCTTTATCCTGTACTTGAGCCGGAGAAACTTGCATAGGAGAAGTACTGTCATCAGCTCTGACATATGAAGGACCACCGCTCGAGAATGGATCAGACAGTGCAGGTGCTTGTCTAAGGACTCGCTTCGGGGCTTCGCGACGCTTGTGTCCTCCTTCGATCCGGAAGGGTGAGCCAAGTCGTTTAATGTTCTCGCCAAGGTCCAACAATGGGTTCATGGGGGGTTTCAGAATGGGAGTCGCCTCTTCGGGTTCAATTGGGCCTGAGTTGAGGGACGAGGGCGGAGAAAAGAGTTGGTCCATATCTCTGGGATTGACAGCGCTAGTGGTAGCTCCACGATTGCGAATGCGGACCCGACCATGGCCCATGTCTTGGAACTTGTTTTCACGAACATAGTCCTCCAAGCGACGTTCAACTTCTTGGTCGGAGGGATTCTTCTGTTCCCTGGATACGCTTGCGAAGACATCATCAGTATCAGGCAAAGACTGGTCGAAGTACGTGTTGCGTCGGGCACGATAGCCCGGAACATGAACGGTCCCACGTCGGGCAGTGGGATCATGAACCTCGCGATTTGATCCACCGGGGCCCCAAGTGCTGTACACGAATGGAGATCCCAGACGAGGGATGCTAGGAGCAGATTCCACACGAAGATGCTGACTAGGAGTCTTGGCCACTGGTGGCTCGACATGAGCAGACACGGGGTTGTTAAACCAGTCAGTAGTCAACGGCAAGTCTTGTGTAACCTGAGAAAGTGGAGTCGGTTCGGAGGGTGTGACAAGAGAAACGCCGAGGTCACGGGTAGTGTAAGCCGAATTATCAGCGAAGTCTTTAACGCGGGTATCCGTAGGAGGGCCGAACATCTCCGTGACAGGCTCGGGAGTGCGAGACTGCATGATCCGCTGATAGTGGGGAGAAATTGAGAATTTGCGTCGACATAACATTTTGAGGCGTCGTCGAGTCTTGGAGTCAGACTTGGGCCAGGCTGGCTGAGACTCTTCGTCCATAGCCTTGGGTGTAGAAATTTCAATGGGTTCAACAGACTTCATCGAGACAGATTCAATAATGCGACTGCTCTTTTGGGACCATGTCTTCTTGGCGCGCCTCGCAACACGCGAGGTGACTCCCAGAGGGGGGATACTCCCAGGGGTCATCTTGAATGGGGTCATAGTAGGATCCTGGAGGTAAATTTGATAGGTATTCCACAAGTGGGTATCCATCTCACGAGTCCAGGACTTCTTGGACACTTTGACATTCGCCGACTGTTTCTGAGGTCGCGAAGGCGACTCAATCTCAGGTTCTTTAGACATCTCCAAGGGGAAGTATGAGTCAAACAGATCGCTCTCGACACTGGTGAAACTTCCTACAGATGGTCGCGATGCGAAAGTTTCAATGGATTCAATTGAAGAATTTGACAAAGTCGAACAGACCGAGTCTGGGCGCTTGATGTTGTTTGGGCCAGGTGTCTGGTCCCACGATGGCCACGGGTTACCCGTGTCGCAGGAATCAAAAGGTGTACCGCGGATCTGCGCAGGTGGCGTCTTAAAATCCATTCGCGCCCGAGGAGGCGCAAGATATCCCTCATCATTGGCGAAATCACGGAATGAAGGCGCCTCCAATTCAGTCGATTGGGGCACTTCAATCGAAGGCAGTGGAACATCGGAGCCGTGGAATTGGAACATGTCCATGTCCATGCGAGCGCAGACATTGGTACCAGCGCGAGCCCGAACTCTAGGTAGACGACCACTAGAGATTGAGTGACGCGGTGGCGGGGGTACATTCATAGTGGTGCGAGGGCGCTCGGGAGTCTTGGGTTCGTTGTCGCCGAGGGAGAACGTGAAGTTCTTGGGCAAAGTGCGCGAAAGCTGACGTTGAGCCATACTGGCGGTCTTGCGGTCTTGCGAACCGCAGAATGTGGGTCAATGCGACTGCTAGGAAGAACTCGAGGACGTGTCGGGGGGAGGAAGTTGGGAGTAGATGAGTACGGCGCGAATTCGAGTCGAAGCGCGCAGCGTCGCGTCAATGTCGTGAATCGTGAAGGGGAGAAAAAGGAAAAATAAGTGCAACGAGAGCAAGAGATGCAGGAGTAACGTGAAAATAGAAGGGAAAAAAAACCGAGGTCTCGGTCGTGATGTGCTTCCTGAGGAATGCGGCAACTTGAAATCGGGGATCACCAGATCACATCTGCGGCTCCATCCCGTTCGAGTAGTAGGGAATGAAGGATTTCGTCATTACCCGAAAAAAAATAACACACAAAAGAAAAGAACGTCCTCCTCAAACGGAGAAAGAGTGCGAGAAAATATCTCACAATAATGGTGGAAAGGGTTGGTAGAGTGAGAGAGAGAGAGGGAGAGAGAAGGAAGAAGAGAGGAAGAAGATGGGGGATTGGGCGTAGGGTGAGGCGGGAGTGGGAGGGGGGTACTTGGTACCTGTGCTCCCCGTGGTGAACTGCCTACTGAACTGGGTACCCGGTACTTAGTGGACTTGGCCCACTGCGAAAATCTTATGCGTTGTTGACTAAAAAAAAAAAAAGAAATAGAACAGTATCTCAAGTATGAAGTCTTCAATTGATTCTCTCATTTCTCTCTCTTCTTGACTGATGTTTTTGTTTAGATTTTCCTCGAGTCTTTCCTATATAGAATGGTTGTGGACACATCTGGGCCTTGCTTGATGCATGCACTGTGGACAAATAATTTGACCACAGGACTACAAGACTTTGAAGGGAACCACCTTGGGAGGTAAGGACACCTTGAGCAAATAAGGTGCTCTTTGGCTCTAGGGTTTGTAGGTATTAATATTAGGCTGTATGGAGTACAGCTTCCAGCTTACTCTGTACTCCGTGGTTGTAGACCTCATAAATGAGGGGGGCTGGTGTTTGAGATCAGGTACCATGTATGGAGTACTCAGAGTCCTACGTATGGACGTATGGTAGATCGAGTCTCCATCTTCAAGACATTGTCTCCAGCCGTTCACTTCATAGCTGCAAGGGCTTGTACAGAACAGAACGGAGAACGGCCAGCCTGCGTATAGAAGTGCAGCTGATGGTCGTCTGCACTGATATTCTTCAGCTCATTTTTCATTTTTTTTTTCTTTTTTCAACTTCCAATCATATGCAATCAAGCGTTGAAAAGTAAAAGTCCCTTTCATAGTGAATTGGTTTGTTGCGTTCAAAGAAACGGAAAACCAGCTTGGTACGGGTACCTGGGTACCGTAGATCAGCGGTCACATTTTCTCATTGTGCGGTCTGGATCTCTGGAGCCCTGGAGCCCGAGCTACCCAAAGAGACAGGGCCAACAAAAAGACCCATATAACCCCATTGGGACCGTGGAGGCGTTGCGGTTGGAGAAGCTTCACGTTCATCTTTCTCCACTGACGTGTGAACGCGTCCAACACACGTGTTGAAATATTACTGTAAACTGACTGTAGAGTGACTGTATAATTACCAGTCACGTGGTGTCTTTCCTGTGAACCCTAAAAAGGGACTCGACTTTATATAGAACTATGTATACGAATGCTACAGACTATGGAGTATATGGGTGAATTAATCCACTGTCAAAACATTCTACATGGAAATTCTGTTTCTCAATTATCCAATTCAGAGATCCATTCTCAACAGATTGAGTACCACGATCTCATCTCGCTTACAATGGATAGCCACAGGATACCCACAGAACTGTGGGCCAGATGCCAATCAACTCCACTTTCGAGGAGCCAAGTCATATCTACCTCGAAGACTTGGACTTGACCTTTTTCAAACTCGATGAGATTCAAAATTTCAGCTTCGGCTTATCTCACAACTTGTAAATAATCATCATATTTCCGTGGTGACAAAAACCCACAAAACCTAGCGAGGATCCAATATGTATAGAACACAAAGGGGGGAAAGCGCTGCTTACATCCATCCACTACTCTCCTAGGAAACCTAGGTCAACCTCCGACTTACGCGACCGGAACAGAATCTGAACTCGTGGGTCGGTGATAGACTCAACCCCATTGTCAATGTTTGGAGGTCGACCGCCGCTCTGCAGTTTCCAATCGTACTTCAGAAGCAAATGAAGGAGCATGATTTTGGTTTCACTGGCAGCGAAGAACCGACCTGGGCAGGCATGGACACCATGGCCGAAGACGAAGTGCTCACTTGTCGTCGCGACAAACTGATGCTTGTGTTCGTTGCCGGGCTGCTTGCGTTTGTTGCAAAACCGGTACCCATCATAAGTGGCAGCATTAGGGTAGATAGTGTCATCTTCCAGTATTTTCATAGAAACGAACATATTGGCGCCTTTGGGGATCACAGTTCCATCGGAGAGCACAATTTGCTTAAGGGCGAGGCGGTTCATGGAGGCTGTTGTGGAGTGTCAACCAGTCATTCTTTCAAGAAAGAAAATAAAAAAGTGGGTTGGATGAATAAAAAAAAGCGAATGAACATCAAAAGAGCATTGAAAGAACGTAGATAACTTACTCAAGGAGAGTGGGTTAGTACGCTGCGATTCCTTCATCACACTGTCCATCAACTTCAACTTGAGCAAACTAGTCTTCTTCAGAACTCCATCCTCGGCGGCAACCGCACGAATTTCATCACGTAGCGGCTGGATATACTCTGGGTACGCCGCGAGGTCATACAGGACATTGGTTAACAAGTTTGACGTAGTATGGATAGCCGCCAGGGCCAATCCAACCTGTGCACAAGACTGATCAAAAGTCTTGTTATTCTGGGCTTTGGCGGTTTCACGATACCAGTCCAAAGCATCAGGTTCACGGGGTGGATCATCTGCAGGGAGCTTGCCCGCACGGATCAACGCTCGCCTGTCTATCTCGCGACTAATGATGGAACGTGCCATTTCCAAGTGTGTGCGTAGCTTCTGGGTAGATGGCAAGAACCAGTGGACGATCGGATGAAGAATGGATGGCCATTCTCGTAAATCGCGCATAGCCATAAACGCATCGATGGCATAGTTCACAGAGACATCGATCCACTCATCGTCGTGGGAGATGGTCTCTCCAACAAATATCAAAGAGGAGAGGCGGGCTACCATATACGGGATCTTGTGCGCGATGTGGTAAGGCTTCCATTCTGGCAAAACCAGAAGCGTCAGCGGAAGGATGCAATTCAAATGGGGTGCTTTAACATACCATCGGTGGGGGGCAAGTGTTCATTCAATATTGCACCTGACTCCTTTGAGAGCCGAAGTGAAATGGACCCTGTTTAAATGGGAAACGATAAGTCAATTCTGTCGGTTAGGTGAGATCTGAGGCGTATATATGTAAAGACATACCAAGCGCCTGGGTCAAACTGGTCCGTACGATCTGTACAGTAGCTTTTAAAGCAGTACCATTATGAAATGGTCCAAACCCAGGAATGCGATCATTAAAAAATGTCTATACGCAAGTTAGCCATGGTCACCAAGTATTTCCAGCTTCATAGCCTGCCTTTTTGATCGAGTCATCAAAACTCAGGTCTGGGTTGCTCTTGATTTCATCGACAAACTTCGGGTGCAATACAACTATCGGGCTTGTGGCTCCGATGATCTGAAAGACATTGACTCCCTACGAAGGCCTATTAGCATATTTGAGGACAGAGAATGCTGTCATTGATCTCTATTGAGACTCACCTTTGCAAAGCCTTCGGCAATCAGTTGACGACATGACCGAGTGAAGCGTTGCCGGGCCTTTTTGTTGGTAAGCTCCCACCAGGTCTTTCCAACTAAAGGAATGTGCCTATATGGAATCCCGTTTGCTATATCCGGCCATACACTTGTTATGAACACCGCCACTAGGGCGATGCACACACTCTGTACAACATAGGGAGTGTTGAGCAATTCAGTGATGACGGCCATAGTCAAGGTCAAGGTCAAGGCTGAAAAGGGGAAGAGGGGGACAATAGAAGCGACACCCTAAATTTCTAAGACCTGATATTCTCCGAGGACTTACTCATTTATAATAGTTACCGAGCCATCAGCCAGTCAGGGAAACTCCATTTTCCCCCCAACCGACCTTGGACTGGATATTCAAACCAGGGGGGCCCACGTAGGGTATCCAATGCTATCTATCCAGTTGAACCGAACCGAGCCAAAGCCAATCGTTGGAAAATTACAGGTCCAATAAATTCTAAGCGACCAATTCTTTTCACCCAGAACGTCAAAGCTCCGATCAACCATCTCCTTGGCCTACATCGATGTATACCTAGCCTGAAATGCGAGAACGAGAGCCAAATTAAGCGATCCTTACCCGAACAGGCAATTCTTGAATGGGAGTTTCTATTCCGCCTGGATCCACTTGCATATGCAGATGTTTTCCAATCTATAAGCGTTCCAATGATAATAGAGGCCTGCCAATTCTGCAAGTTGAACGGTAGAATCATTGAAGGGGAAACCAGCTCTGTACTCCGTAGTACAAGAATAAGAAAGTCTCGGTAGCCTAGCACCAGAAAAGGTCTTTTTGGGGAGAAGACCAGATGAAAACTTAGCAAGTAGCACTAACAAAATATCTAATATCTAAGAAGCTACTACCTAGGTAGATATCATACATAAACCTCAAATATGAAGCCCGTAACTGGTCACCACTTTATACATACATCCATGGAATATGTAGCTTAACGGAATTAGGCTAGTAAGATCCATGGGTTGCATTCCGCCAAGACCCCGCATTCGTCTGAGTGTCTTCCAAGGTTCACTTTCCCCGCTTGCAACCTTGCAAGTCATCTTCTTCTCAACTTCACCTCAAAAATAACCAATATGGGTGATTCCGGGACTACTGCCCCATATACACTCTCCACTCCTGTCGGCAACAGCCCGCTACAGCCCTCGGCCTCGCCTAATGAGATATCCGTCCTAGTAACAGGCTTTGGGGTAAGTGATCTACACTTCGGATGCTGCTAGTATCCGACCCGAAACTAACTGTGTAACCAGCCCTTCAAGACCAACCTTGTGAATGCGTCATATCTGATCGCTTCCTCCCTTCCATCATCTTTCCTTTTCCCATCACCTAAAGGCCACGACTCGGACCCACGTCGCGTTTCACTCCATGTGCATCCCACTCCGATCCCAGTGGCATATGCCACTGTTCGAGAGGCTCTTCCGTTAATGCTGGAGGAGTTTGCGGTCGCTCATGGTGGTCGCAGACCCGATCTCATTATTCATATCGGCATTGCAGCTCCACGGCAATATTACTCCGTTGAGAGTTTAGCTCACCGAGATGACTATAACATCACCGATGTCAATGGTCGTCCCGGTTATGTGGACGGCGAGAAGCGATGGAAAGAGCTGGGTCTGCCACCGATACTAACACCAGGGCGTGCCGCAGATGATGCATCCTCTGCTTCGCCCTACCAGCCCGACGACCAGTTCCTGGAGACGTGGCGTTCATTTGCTCCCGAGTCGGATCTCCGGATCTCCCAAGATGCGGGCCACTACCTGTGTGACTTCATTTTCTACACCAGCATGTCTTTGGCCCAATTACAGGGCCAGGACCGCAATGTTCTGTTCCTCCATGTCCCTGGGGCATCTGAGGATGCGAATATCAAGCAAGGTCAGATTGTCACACTCGCCCTAATTAAGGCAATGGTCGCGTGTTGGCTTGATAAAAAGCATCCGGCATAACCAGATCGCATCACAGTCAACTTTGTCTTGGGCATATACCCCCTTCAGGTGGTCTACCTAGGTACATGTTGTTAATTTTGTTTTATATCCGGTATTTGGCTTCAAGGATTGCTTTTCCTGGACTTGTCTGCATTTCTAGTTTCCTTTCCCTTGGTTTTTTGTGGATTTTATATATGCACGGTGTTTGCATGTGGTATTTCCTACGTACCATGTGTCTGATTCATACCTCTGAGTTTTTCTATTATTGGACCTAAGGCAGCTATCATATATAAAATAACAGGACAAGGCACAACATATCAACAAAGCACTATAATAGCAAACTGAATGTGCCACATCCCCTTACTCTAAGCACCTCAAAATTAAGAGTCATACCATCATATGAAAGGCGGCACCTCATGGCAAAACCGACTTATCACATCGGTGGCTTCCAGGACTGTATAACCCGAACATCTTCCCAAAACAGCAAACATGCTTCAGTCGCACAACATGGCGTCAGCGGTAATATTAGGCCTCATACTCCTAATTCCAATTCTCCTGATTACTCGCTTCACAGGATGGCCCAACTCAGTCCAATCGCCAACCAAACTTCTCCGCATATGGCCCCGCCCCAAACAATCCAGCGAGATCATCTCGTTGCGCATGTACCCCATTAAATCTTGTCGAGGCCTAGAAGTCCAATCAACAGTCCTAAAACAGCATGGTCTTGACCTCGACCGCCGCTGGATGCTCATCGACTCATCTTCAAATACTTTCCTAACAATCCGCCAAATCCCCGATATGACACGCATCCGCACCGCCCTAAGTGTCAACGGCGACGAGTTGGTCGTGAGTATCCCAAACCCCGAAGCAAATGAATCCAGCCAAGGCAAAGGCCAAGACCAAGACCATCAATTCCACACAATCCGTATCCCTTCCCATCCATCCCCACAATGGCTAGCGGAAAATACAAATCTGGGCCCCGCCCACATCTGGGACACGGAGACAGACGGATACAGGTACAGCGATGAAATCAATGCCCCCTTCTCCGCCTTCCTGGGACGTGACGTCACCCTCGTCTACAAGGGCCCGACTCCACGCGTGCTGAAGGGTAACGGCGCCCCGCGTCGTCTCGGCCGCGTCCAGACAACCGGCTTTCCGGATGTGCACCCGGTATTGATTGCGTCGGAATCTTCACTGGCAGAGCTCAATGTTCGTTTGGGAAAGGTGGGTGTGGACCCGATTACTGTCGAGCGGTTCCGTCCGAATATCGTTGTTCGCGGAGGCGCGCCATGGAGTGAGGATTCGTGGAAGTTGGTTCGCATTACTGGTCGGGAGGCTAGCGGTATTTCTGGTGATTCTGCTAGTTATGGCAAGGCTGCTATCCAGTCCCCGCTTGATCTAGATATTGTGGCTCGCTGTGCGCGCTGCCAGGTGCCTAATGTCGATCCAACTACGGCACTCAAGAACAAGAAGCAGCCGTGGGATACACTTGTTTCGTACCGTAGGGTCGACGAGGGGATGAAGTACAAACCTTGTTTCGGGATGTTGAGTGCGCCGCGTAATGAGGGCGCTATTGAGGTTGGGATGAAGCTGGAGGTTTTGGAGGAAACGACTAAGCATCGATACCTTACTGGTTTTTAGGGGGAGATTCAATGGATCATTGCGATCTGAATAGAATATGGCAATGTAAGATTAGAAGTTGAATGGCGTGAAAATATATATATATATATATATTTCCCACTCTCATAATATATTTTAGAAATATGTACATGGACATCTCTTCTCCAAACTTGATACTATCATAACAGTAAGTAGTATTGGCATCTTCAGCCAGAAGGTTCAAATTCCCTACACGGGTTGTCTGGTTGAGGGTAAGGGTTTTAGTGGATTCCAGTGTCATAGTCTATTGTGTTAAGACGACCACCGACACCACTGGTTGCAGCATCTGGGCCCACTATACGCAGACACGTAGCAAGAAATAGTGTGCGGCCCTGGGGATCTTGTCGTTTGACATCCAGCGTGTCCCGCAGAGAGTCGAATGTAGGCTGTACGCGCATGCCGTCCTCAGGTAGTGCATGAATGACACTGCACATAGGTCCATATATGCGATAGACTTGATTGAAAAATAAGATGGTGGACTACATAAAACCGTTGAATAAACATGATAATGACATTGACATTGAAAACTAGCGACATATCATACTCGCAATCTCTATACAAAAGAATCCACCCTCACCCTCACTTCAACTGTTTGCTCGCAGAAACACACCAGTTATTCCACTCTGAAAAGAACGACGGCTGTACATGGCACTTGGTGCTCATGAGTTGATCCTTGCGAGTAGCAGCATAAACATCCACAACACCCGCAATAGCATCCTTATCATGCGCAACAAGAACCTTGGTAACAAGCAAACTAGCCTGGCTGCAAGCAGTAGCATGGCCCATAGGTCCACTGTGGCTAGCCTCCTTATGAACAGACCGGAGCAGCTCCCAGAGCGCCTCCGCCTGTGCATCATCCTCGATCTTCGGGAGCGAATTGCCCTTGCACACCTTCGTGTACTCGCGCAGCACTCCGTTGGCCTTGGTGGCGATCTGCTTCACGCTGGTCCGGCGAGATAGTCGGAGCAACGGCAGGAGGATATCCAGCGCGAGGGGGCGGGTGTGGCTCTTCTTTACAAAGATCTCTAGCAGGTCCAGGACGCGGTTCTTGAAGTTCACCATGTTCTCACGTGCGTCTTTCTTGTCTTTGCGGTGTGAGGTTTCTTGGCGACGCGCACGGAATACTTGCACCAGTTTGTCGTCTAGTTCGTCCATCTCATCGTCGTTCATGTCGGCATCGGAGTCGGACTCATCGTCGTCTGCACGGTGGGAGCCGAGAGCTGCGGCTAGTTTGGCTTCGAAGGCGGCAACTTCCTGTGCGTCTTCTTCGTTGTCTTCCTCTTCCTCCTCGTCGTCGTCCGAGTCGGAGCCGGAGCCGGAGCCGCCGGCTTCGACGACCTCGACATCGCTGTCAAGCTCATCCTCGTCGACATCCATCATCTCCTCATCGTCATCCTCTCCTTCTTCCTCGCCTTCGTCGTCTTGCTCTTCGAACATCTCTTGTTGTCCGGCAAGACTCTCCTTGGCCTCGAGAATCTAGATCTAGTTAGAAAATGCATGTCTGCCAAAAGTTGAGGCTACATACCGAGGTCAAAGATTCCAATCCGTTCTCGGTGATCTGGTTAGCAAATGCGCCAAACACCTGCTCACTCATACGACGGAAAAGCTGCGATTGCTTGGATGCGAAACTGAGAAGGATCTCAACCAGCGCATCCGAGGCATCGCCGGCGTCTTCCGTTTTGGTCTCCTTGTCGCCCAGGAACTTGGTATAGCAGAACTCCAGCTCATCAAGCATGGATACCGCGTCTGCGTCTCCGTTGTACACCTGCATGATAGTCATAGAGTAAAGCAGCTTAAATGCGGCCATGCCCTTCTCTTTCTTCTCCTATGTGGTAGTCAGTATAAGTGGCCAAAAGATCGACGAAGGGGGGGATCATACCCTGCTGGACAGCTTCTTCAGAGATTTGAAAGCAGCCTTCACTGATTCCGACAGCTTCTCATCGATAGCAATGATGAACTTGCCGAATTCGCCAGACTTGGCTGCATCGCGAATCTGCTTCACCACAGCATATGGGAGCGTAGCAGCGAACTTTTGGTTGGAAATAAGGCTGTTCAAGCAGGAGTTAATTCGATTGCGGAGGAGTTCTTGTGTTGCCGATGAGAGAGGAGGCTCAGGGGCAGTGGAGCCCTTGCCGGTATCCATGAAGTACGCAAAACGCACGAAAATGGACAGAATCTGCTCAAGGCTTGCTTGGAGGTCTTCGGCATCGTCTTCATTGGCAGAAGCATTGGAGCGCACAATTGTCAACAGGAGACCAGCGACAAATTGACGGTTGGATGCGGCGGTTTTCTCCTCGGTTGTGCCGGGGTTTTGAATAAGTTGCTCGAAGAATGGGACAATCTCTTCCAATGCCTCGAAGTTGGCTTCGGCAACAATCTTCTCAACCGTCTTGGTCTTTGTAGCCTGATCGAAGTTCAGTGTACCGCTGGTTCCCATCAAGCCACGGATGGCCGCAGCTGCGAATTCGGGTTCCTTGGAGACGCGGGCCTGGATTGCCTTGGCCACTTTAACGGCCATTCGGTGCAAGTACCGGTCCTCCACGGCGAGCTGGTTCGTCAAGCATCGCATAAGATTCTTAGTGAAAATCTGAGAGGCCTGCTGCGGTGCACCATCGTTGAGAATTCTGTTGAAGAGAAGGAAGCCCCAGTATTTGCGCTCGTCCGAGGATGCAGCAGCAAACAATCCATCTATAAAGAGTTTTTTTGTCAGTTCCATATGTATCATGTATCATCCCATCGCTAGGTAGGTACTCACTGTCCACAACCTCGGTCCAGAAATCAGCGAAGGTCATACGAGACTTCTTCGACTTATCCTTAGCCTCAACACTGGTCCGAGACAGAACCGCATCCCAGGCGAAGTGAAGCTTGTTGTTCCAGACGCCAGAGGACTTCGCAGTGTTCACCTTGGTCTCGCCGTCGCTGGCCGCAGCACCCGATTCCTTCATGATCTTCGACATGATGCTGCGCTCCTTCGTATCCAGGGGATCATCATGCTTCCAGATCTTGCTCGGGAAGGTAGCGTTGGGGAACATATCCTTCGCCGCCAACCAGATCGCAACACCCTCGGGCGACCGGGCGAGGTCGCGCACGCAGAGCTGTTCCAGCGCAGACTGGATGTACTTGGGTTCCATCTTACGCGCGGCCAGGTCGTAGACGCACTGATAAATAATCCACCCACACTCTTCGCGGATCCATGGCTTCTTCTGTGCAAGCTCGAAAACAAGATCGACGACCTGGGTCCATTGCTCGAAGGGCACGGTGGGCTGGAACAGGACGGAGGATTTGATGATCGCTTCAGCGCCGAAGAGACGGCCGAAAAGGTGGTCGCGTTGTTCCTATATGAAACGAAAGGATATCCCAGTTAGCGCATGCGACGTTTTAAATCATGTGTGGCCACCAACCTGTCCCGACTCGCTGCCGTAAGAACTGGACTGAGACTCCCAGAGGTTCAGCGCATCCGAGAAGGTGAAGCGTGATGTCTCTCTCGGTGATGAGAAGACCTGTGTCAGAATCTCTGTCAAGGCAATTGAGAATCCGATTCGAGCAGCTTTGCGGCTACTGCAGAGACCGCGGAAGAGTCTCGATAGCACCTTCTTGATCTGTTCATCGGCAGGGTTCTGGTCTGGAGTAAATTGTGACACTAGGGCTTGGGCAGCCTTGAGGCGGATGTCATCTTTTTCACTGGCGAGATCCTCGTAGAGTTCCACCAGCTTCACGTCGACATTGTGAGGTTCGCGGCGGCGCTTCTTTGAACCGGCGAAGGGGGGGCCCATTGCTGAGACTGGGGGGATTTTGAGATGGCGAATATGTGTGAGGTTCAATTAGCAATCAAACTATTCGTTCTTAGGCCTTGATAATGGAGATCTGCAAACCAAAGGCACGTTCAACACTCCTTGCGGCCGTTCAAGTTGCTCAGAAAAATTCATGCTTTAGCCTATTTAGGGCTAGCGTGATCCGATAAGGCGATAAGGATTTTGATGCTCCAAGAGACCGGGGTTGAACGGCCAAACAACCCCATTCATTAAACATGGATTTTTCTAGAAACTTGAAGAGGATATCTGGAACTCATGACTTATTGACCATCTTAAGACACCAAGAGTGGTGTTGGTGTGAAGTTATACCAAAAGGTTCCAGGCACATATATATATTGTAGTATCTGACCACTCTCTGCAAAGACTTCCAGACCTCCAACAAAACCAATTTTCATCTGCTCATAGCAATTCTGAAGGAAGATTCAAAAATACCAAGTCAAATGCTATGCACCCAGCCTACGATACTAGCCAAAAAAAAAAAAAAAAAAAAAAGTCTAGCCCCGAGACCACAAAGCGATCTCCAAGTATACGGAGTACTCCGCGGAGTACTCCGTATCTCAAACGTAGCCCCTGGAAGCCACAGCAAAGATACCTCAAAAACCACGCAACAGATCGGGCAGGACAACATGCAACCAACGTTTCAATAGACGGAAGAGCATGGTGTATTCGAAGCTGTCAGAGAAACCGGGATCCCAAAGAAGGACTGATTCAGGGGTAATGACGAATCCCAAAAACGAGATCAGGTTCCAGACCATTCAACCTCAAACCACCAGTCCAGACGCACAACTATCCTGTTGTCAAAGGCAACCGGGAAACCAACATCCATTTATATAATCGCATGTCGCCGAGGATAATCCGCTAATTGCGCTGGATCCGAGCTTCAGGATCCGGGCTCCGCTTGCGCTGATTTCACGGATGCACCGACCCGCCCCCGGGGGCTGATCTGTATACGAGTAGGCCGAACAAAGCGTCATTTCTTGGTATGTTGTAGGTAGCAAAAAGTAGGCATCATGCATCGAACTATCAATTTGGCGCGGGCGAGACCATTTTGATATCTGACAGAATCAATATTATGGAGCTTGGAAGAAAATTACCTCTGTATCAGAATTGATGTGTTGGAACGGATGGGGGGGGATCGTCTGCCGTGGATCTGCATGGTTTAAGTAGTTTTTAGTTTTAGGTAGTCGTCGTGCTGGTAACAAACATGTGGGAATGGATTTCGTGGGAATTGCCCAGGTGGTTTTGATGTAGGCGGATGGGTCTCGGAGGGAATAATATATGGAGTCCGGCGTCTTGGTGGGCCTGGGAGTCCTGGCAACCGTTGTGATAGATGTAGAGTCGGGTGTCAGATTTTGACACGTTTTCAGGGGCTTGCCTGATTATGCCACTATCACCGCATTGGACGGCTTTGTGTGACTTGGGAGGTTGTACGGAGTACACAGGTTCGGAGTAAAATTTGGTTGAGTACTGGGATTGGGGAGCGTACACGGTGTTTAAGTAAAGACGGGGTTGGCTACAGGTTTAGCTTAAGGTGGTCTGGATAAAAAACAAAAACAAAAAAAAAAAAAAAAGAACATATGTTGTATATGATATTGATCCAGATAGGTTATTCTGTGCGACAAAAGAAAGTCTAGACCAGTAAAAAAAAGATGATAGAATATACCAGTCCAGCGGCGCCTAGGTAAGCCTCTTTGATCTATCACGGGTGTATGTGACAGAGATACCACAATCGGAGCTGTGTGATGTGGGGAGTCACCAGCTTCCAAATATGGAGTAGGGCGTCGCTAATACGTGATAGCACGATTGAGAGAGGGGAGCTGACGGGCACGAAGCCGATGAGGCGCGCATAAATGACCGGGGGTACCAATAGCGGCGCTGATCGGGGACTCCGAGCCGGGAGAATAATAAATTGACAAATATAGAAAAGACCAGGGGAAATACATCAGGGTAAGGGTATTTCCAGTACTGAAGGAATATATAATACCCAAAATACAGACAGATGTGTTCCAGTTGAGGAAATCTCTGGAAAAATATCTTGATGTCATGCGTGATCACGGGACAACGCATTAGTTTCGTGTAAGGCCTTGGAAGCTTTGCTTTGTTTACCTGCTTGACCCATCCATGGATATATATCAACAACATCGTGACATCACATTGGACAATCAGAGGGTAAAATCTTGAGAGAGGGGAAAAAGGTCTGGCCCTAACCATGCAGGGAATAATCGGGGACACGAGGAATGTGATGAACCCCGCAGCGAAGAAGTCGGCTGGAGAGCTGACATGACTGGCCCCATCGCACATGGCGCTGTGATGCAATTGACCGGTCACATCATCGGGGTGCTCTCCGACCCCACCTTAGCTGCGACTCTGCAGCCGTGGCGCAGTGGGATAGTTAGATCGGGGCAATTGGGCTGATACGGTCAGCATTTGAGAGGGTTTCGCATCTGCAAGCGCCTGAAGAGAGGACGCTGATTCGTGAACGTCTGTTCCAGTGTGATGGTCAACACATCAACACATCAACACTAATCAAAACAACGCGATCGGAGACATCCCCCGAAGGTTTGAAGACGGAGTCTTCCAACTTCCAAGGCTAATAATGGATATCTATGATTAGCACATCAGGATTGCAATGTGCACGGGGCACAGATAGGTTGATGTTCAGTAGATATGACGTAGCATCACGGGCCAATAGAATCCCCCGAACGCGTCGTGGGAGTTGCACACCGCATCGTCGGACACGGGGGAGAGTTGTGTAACAATGCCTTTGAGAGAGGTCCTCTACATAGTCTGTAGAGGACCACAGGTTGTAAAAATAATTGAAAGGACCAGGGATTGATGCATCTCGGATCGGATATACCAGGATGGCCCAGCGGGTTTCACGAGACGGTCTAGAGTAGCACACCGTGGGGTACTCCGTGCAGTGATGAATCATGAGCCGAGTGTCCACTATGACTGGGCCACACTAAAGCCGACTCCAGCGGCTAGTAGTTTCATCTGCCATGCTTTGGACAAAGTAAAAAACCCCCCCATGGTTGCAAATCTGAGATCTTGCTGTGTACCGGCCCCATAGCGAATATCGCATCGGATAGCCGATATGGGACTGAAGAGAGATCTGTATTCATAAACTTGTTCAAGGTGTGGACGAACCATGATTTTCACGTGGTTCCCAGGGTTGTCATGTTCGTCGCATGAGTTTTGACCCCGGCTCATCCTTACTGGTGTTAGTAGTAGCCCTAGCTCACGAGCGGCAAGTGAGATGCAATTGAGATGCAATTGCTTTCGTTGTTGGTAAAAAGCGCGCCAAAGACCATCGGAGATAAAGGGTTCAATAGAACTACCCTTAGGCAATTAATGTATATTGAAGTCAAACATCCTACCAAGGGGGATGGAAGGGATGCGCGACATTGGAGACCATCGTGAACCCTTGATCAACAAGAATGCCCAAGCAAGGGCAGCACGGGTATGTATGAGTAGAGCACGATAGCGTCTTCACTTTCAAGAGGAAGAATGAGATTATCTACCATTCCTTACTCAATACTACGTTGTACGTTCCGATCTTGAAGCCATTGAATGGCCATCTCTAATTCTTTTGTATACCACACCTTGTACTCCATACTTCGCACCACCGATGGAGATTCCAACCTCTGATCGGCTCTTGATATCGCCTAATGGGGTCTAGATAGTGCGAACTCTTTTGTTCATTTCGGAGATGAAGAGATCTTGAGATTCCACGCCTCTCTCCCGTGTGGCCAATCAATACCTCGGTAAGATGATCACAGGGCTTCTTATCGGGCTAGTAAAGTCGATCGAGCACTATACGTATTAGCAGATTAACTTAGGATATTAGCACTATAATTGAGAATGGATCTAGTTTTTCAAGTCGGGGTATTTAGGATGAAATTGAAGCATATCGTGACGTGATGTCAAAGCAATAAAGAAGCCGTTCTCAATCGAAGCGCCCTTGCTTCCTCATCACTTGCTTCCCATCACTTGCAGAAGCTTTAATTTTTTTTTCTCCCGAGACCAGGAAAAGTGGATATCCTTTTTATTTTTTTTTGCATTAGACTCGATCTCTTAGGCTCCGTTTTTTTTTTTTCAGCTCACCTGTGGTTGACGCACAGGTGACGGACACACACGGGAAAGAAAAAGTTTTTTGGTGGATACTATTTTGTAAGCCAGTGAAGAATAGTACCTAGGTAGGACCTAGGTATAGACATTTACTCGGTAGAAGAGAAAGGTAAGTAATAAATACAGAGACAATCCTCCTTCCATAGAGCAGGGGAGTGAAAGCTAAACCCAAGACATACTTAGTATAGTACCCATGTACCCATGTACTCCGTCCCGGAAGAAAATCGGTGATGAGCTCTGATAGGCGCTGGGTTGCTGCGGCAAGGGAGTCCCGGGCAACCAAAAAGATAAAAAAAAGTATTTGACCCCTAGCCAGAGCATGGGAGAGTGTCTATCCTTTACTCTCTGTGGTTACTACCATTTACTTTACCTAGTATTGCATACTCCGTACGAAGTACCTATTTCCCCCATACAACGTAGATAGAGAGATATATATTTAAATTCATATTTCCTCTTTTGGTAAGTCGTTTTTACCATACACGTTCCTTATACCGGTTCCTTATACCAGGTCTCGCTATCTTTTACCTTTCATGCATACCTTCAAATTACTAGATATGTACTATAGATTACCTTCGATTACCTCCCATTACCCTGGAATCATTACCACACCCCCCAATTTAACCCAAATTTAAATATTAAAAATTAAAAATTCCCGATTTCATTGGAAAATCGGGAGCCGCAGTAATATTCAATTACTCAATTTACCCAATTTACTCAATTACTCTTTTGTACATTCGGAGATCCTCCCCACCTGCGTTGCCCATTGCAACAAGCCCATCCCTTCAGCTTCACGGTTTCTTTCTTCAAACCGCTTTATTCCTACTTCTTCTTCTTTTTGTTAACTACTCTCGACATCCCTCAACATTGGGGAGCATCAATTTTGGTTCAGTTCTATTGTCGACAAATCCATATCATATTTTGGGACCTTCCCCTCAGTCCTGCAGCACCCACGAGCTTCCCCCGACCCCTCCAATCACGAACATAGGCACCAAATTCACCAGATTCACTCCACCTCCCAAAACCGCCGAATGCTTGCCATGGACCGATAAATCCTGTGACTTGACAAAAGACAACTCTCGCCGTTGGTGGTTAGGGTCTGGGACCTAGGATTTTTTTTCCCGGAACTGGTTGTCACGGCGATCGTGGGGACCCATAACGTTGAAATTGCAAACGTGGAGACCTGCGTTGAGACTTTTTTTCTTTTTTGAACCTCAGTTTGTAGGACCTAGTACTGGGTAGACATCTGTGGTCAGGGCCTGATTGCCTCTGTTCCATCTGTTCCGGTTGCTTTCCCAGAAAAACTGTACCACGTCGGCTTTGTGGTCCAGTTGCAATTCGTCGGCCATGGAACACTCTTCACCTCTCGCTGCGATGCAGCCTCCATCGGTCATGTTTGGCCATTGCTTTCGTTCAGAGGCATCGACTTCTTATCCTCTGGGTTCAATGTCCGGGTTCGGTGGGAACCCGTTCAATTTCAAGGAATTGTCTATGAAGAAGTCTAGTTCGGACTACTTCAACATGAAACCCATTCGAGGATCTTCCCCCACAGCCAGCTTGGCTGCTGATCTTTCTCAGAACTTCCATATTGACCAAAGGTATGTGGAGGGGTTTCCATGGGTCGTTTCATGATCAAAGGGACAAAGCCCGGCTAACTCTATATTTAGTCCTCAATTGGCCACACCCCGGCGGTCTTTGTTCACAGCCAGTATGCTCGGTCAAACCAATGGACGTGGTAAGTAAAGACCACAATGGAAGGGGGGGAGTAGTGACTGATCCGTTATATAGACGATGTGATGACCACCCCGCCGCTCCCATCGTCTTCTCCAGCTCCGGCTATGGATGTGATGGAAATGTCTCCACTGCCTCACAAGCCGGCATTTTTTGTTACTGCCGAGATCGAGATCCAGTCTCCGACACCCGGGGGTAGTCCTATGGGATCACCAATGGGATCTCCGCTACCCAGCCCTCTGCAAGCGTCTCCAATGGAGTCTCCTCTATGCCCACCTGAGTAAGTGCACGCGGTACTCAGCCAGCCACCACATCAGCTCCGCTAACATGAATTTCTATCTGACAGGAGGAAGCGGCCCACCTTCCTGCGTCCTAGTCTGGCCAGGAGTAAGGCTCAGTCTTTCCAACTTGGACTGACCCGGCCTGCACCGGAGAGCAAAGCACCGCCCTTCCGATTTGGCACTGGAGCCAAGACATCTCTCAGCACGTCTACTTCTTTGGAAGATATGTTTGGGGACTCGCCTCCCCATGAGCGTTCAATCTCTCGCAATAGTTCTTCCACTCACCTGGCGCCGCCCCGTATGCGGCCGTCACTCCACCATGCCCGTAGCAGCGGCTCGCCCGCCCCCAGTTCAATCCGCAAACCCTCTCATTCTTTGATGCGTCCCCGCAAGCAATGCCGACGATCCTTGAGTATGTTTGAGAACCCAGCAGATGTTATTGCCGATAAAGAGGCCAAGGTAGCGACAAATACACCCGTCCAGTCCATTAGTGACATTTCGAGCCCGCCCAGCATGAAGCTGCCTCACTTCATCCCTGAGGATCGCGCGGACTCTCTGCCTCGCATCGACAAGAGCACTCTTCTGGAACTCATGAACGGCAAGTTCAACGACCAGTTCGACAACATTCTCATCATCGACTGCCGCTTCGAGTATGAGTATGAGGGTGGCCACATCACCGGCGCATTGAACTATAACGACAAGGAACGTCTCGCCGGTGAACTCTTCAGTGCCCCCCAGGCCCGCACTGCGCTGGTCTTGCACTGCGAGTACTCTGCCCACCGGGCTCCCATCATGGCCAAGTACCTGCGTCACCATGATCGCGCCATCAATGTTGATACTTACCCTCACCTGTCATACCCAGATATGTACATTCTGGATGGTGGATACAGTTCATTCTTTGCTGAACATCGCTCTTTCTGTTTCCCTCAGAACTATGTCGAAATGAGTGCTAAGGAGCACGAATTTGCCTGCGAGCGTGGACTTGGTAAGGTCAAGCAGCGCTCCAAGCTCAACCGCGCCCAAACTTTTGCCTTTGGTGAACAATCACCTCAAATGGAGGACAGCCCAACTGGACGTTGCCGACTTGGCGACAACGAGCGAAATCGCTACCTAAGCTCTCCATTTTCTCAAAGCCCAGTCCCTGCCCGCACCCCCGGCCGCCGGATGCTTTCCTACTAAATCGACTCGCCCGCACCTTTCCTATTTTGATGCTTTACATTTTCTTGCATCTCATTTCTTTATTTTTTTCGTCTTGTCCTTGGAGCGTGGTGTTTGGCTGATGCATTCCAAGATGCTTTATGGCGGCTTTTTTTTTTTTTCTTTTCTTTTCTTTTGCTCAACTTCTCTCGACCATTTCCGTCCTGCTGAGGTCTGATTTGTGTTGGCGTGCTGGATCACCTGCGCTCTTCACCTTTCCCCCATCTCTTTGATACCTGCTATCAGTATCGTCCTCTCCTTCGCTCACCCTGTTTCCTTCATGGGTTCCTGCTGTCTCCAATATTTCCTTTGCGTGGCCATTTGCCACATCTCTCTACGACCATCGCCCACGACCTTCCCTGGGCAATCGACTCTCATGACCCATTTGAATCTGAGTCTCCCCTTTCATATGTCTATTTAACGACCTCGCAACTTCGAACCCGAAACTGCGCACGAAGACGGCCTATCCTCGCCCGATTTCCATTTTCTCATACCTCGTGGGTCTCCGCGAAAACAATACCCCCCAACGACGATCTTCCTCAAACATTCTGCCGACACTTCGGCATGTCCTTTTCTCCCCGAACATTCTTTTGACACCATTATCGCCCTTTAATCCACAATTTGGTCCTTCTTTGTACAGACTTTCTACTGTGGATCAATCGTCATTCCACGCTGTACCAAATTTGCATCTTGATGCTTCAACGCCAGTCATCTTGGCTCAATTCTTCCGGAGCATTTGTATTTCAATGCATTGTCCCATAATATTCCCCTTCTGACATGTGTCATTGGGGTAGGAGGATGTTGATGTAATATTGCATCGAGAGTGACTTTACAGCTGTACATAACGAGAATTGCCTGTGTATTACAGACAATTTCTCTCTGGATGTGTTTCCTGAGCTTTTAATTGCGTCTGGAAAGGGTAATCGGAGGAGACAACCAGTTCACAAATGTTTGATTTTTTTCCTTTTGTGAGAATGAAAAAACAATTTCAAAATACCTTAATTTCCATCTCCTTAAAAAAGTAGAAAAAAAAGTAGAAAGACAAAAGATCGACAGCATGCGTTAATGAGGATTGTCGTTTCAGGTGTCTCTGATGAACCTGATAGGCGGAAAGCGGGGAGAACTATGGGGGCGTGTGGAATGTTCGTGTGTCAATCCTCCTCTCTCTCTCTCTCTTTCTCTCTGCTCTCCTCGAAACTGCTGTTTCAGCAATTTCAACTCACTTTCCTTCAAGCCTCAACGCTCTTTCGAGGCTCTTTTTTAAAGTGTTGGTCTCTGATCGTTTTGAGACCCTGCATTGTTTCGTTGGATCCCCCGCTCTAGGGTCTCACTCTATCTCCAGTCTTTTATCAAATGTTCTATTTTGGTAACTTGCTGCCTGTTCGATCCACCTGGAGCTAGCATCTATTTTGCTACACCTTCGCTTGATATTGAATCTACTGTCCACGGTTGTGACTTCGGCTGTGACTTGAAATCTACTTTGTACTCTACTATCTCTACTATCGCTACACTCGGCATCGCGCCCCGCCCTCTCACTACCTCCGCGCCCGGGCACGATTGTACATACAGTTCAATCACACTGAACTGCGTCTAGTTTCACACTGGAAGGCTCCTGCCCAAGGCTGTTTCGCAGCCATTGGGAATCGGATGATACCTTTTCTCTCGCCTTGTGCACCCGCTATTCATTTCCAAGATGAGTCCAGCAAATATTACACTATGGGTTCGAGACACCGCGAGTGATCTCGAGTCGGTTCCAAGCACCTTTTCCAGCTGGGACAAATGTATGGCTAAAACCTACTGCAAGTGAGTTCTTTCTGAGCGACGTGCGCTCTCCTTTCCCATTTGCGCATGGCCTGGCACGATACTAATTAATTGGCGCAAGGTGGCCCGTCATCGTTGGTATCATCATCGGCTCAGTAGTTCTACTCGCCGTATTAGCTTGCATCTTCAATTGTCTCTGTTGTGGTTATCAATGCTGCAAGTGCTGTTGTAGCTGTTGCTGTCCATCAGGCAGGCGCAGAAACAAAACGCCTAAACACTTCGATGACCCTCCATTCCATCAGCCTCCACCACCAGCGCCGAATCCGGTCTATCAAGCGCCACCAGCCCCGCCTTCATTCCGCGGCGCGCAGCAGACTGCGCCTCAGACTGCGCCTCAGACTGCGCATTTCGACGCGCCCAAGTCTCCGGCCGCTCATGTCAATGAGGATGCCCTGCCTGAGATGCCTACCTGGGCTGGTGCCGTTGACAAGCATGTTGAAGACCCGAATCATCATGACGATGTCGAAATGGAGCCATTGAATCCCCCGGACCGAAAGCAGGGTGCCGGCACACCTGGCGCCGCTTACTCTGACTATTCACCCAACCCAGCCATGGGCGCAGCTGCGGCGGGATACAGAGGATTTGGACCTACCGATCCGCGTGCACGACGCTCTCCCGGCCCGGGAGCAGCATTGAATCCCGTTCAAGACCCCTATGGCCGACGTTCGCCGGGCATGCCTTCCTCTGGAGCAACGATTGATCCTTATGGGAGAAGGTCCCCGGGCCCGGCGGCACTGAGTGCTGTCCAGGATCCATACGGACGACGTTCCCCCGGCCCAGCAGCAGCGTTGGCTGCCACTCAAGATCCGTACGGGCGTCGCTCGCCTGGTGTGTCACCTGCAGCCGCAGCAGCTGGCTATGGCGCCGCAGCGCACGACCCCTATGGTTCGCGGTCTCCCGGCGGAGCAGTCCACAACCCTTACGACCAGCAACCATACCAAGACTCCTATAATGACCACTCTTACGGCGCAGGCAATGGCTACCACGCTGTGACCGCACCCTCGCCCGTGGCTGCATATAAGCCGCACACCAACTACAGCCCCGTGCCAATGGCCTTCTCCCCATCCTCGGAGATAGACCATTCCGCAGCCGCGGCCCCAACACCAGGCTTCCAGCGCCAGCCATCTTTCGGCTCTAGCCAGTATCCCCCATCATACACCTCCCAGCCTCCATACCGCGGCTTCGCCCCCGGTGCCCCTTCTTCGCCCCCTCCTGCTTTCTCGGCCCCTTCGCCTTCAGAATACACTACCTATAACCCCCACGCCATCAGCACCCCCATTCCCGAGCCCGACAATACCAGACCTCCGAGTCTGTTGCAGAGCGGGAGAAAACCTACCCTCAATGCTTCTAGCAACTTTTGAGTATGGCCCTCGTCGATCGAGGCGGTTTCATGAACAGAACGTTTTCTTTTTTCTTCTTCATTCGCCGTTTTTTTGATACCATTCTGAGGCTGTATTGTCTTCCTTCATCTTACATACTTACATACCATGACCCGGGGCTAAATTTGGGCTTTGAATAAAAAAGGTTTCTTTTCTTTCACCATTTCTCTCACTTGCTACTTGCACCCTTTTGCTTCCTCGGGTGGGCTTTGATAGACTCGCTTGATACCCCTGTATGGCAGTCTCTTGAGAGCAATGCGCGGTTTTGCCTAGCAGGAAATGTCCCACCTTTGATTCGCCTTGATATAGTGGATGATCCCCCGAGTTATGAGGGGTTATAGATTGTGGATTGGGATATGTTGGGTTTGTACTATGTATACCCAGTAGAGGTAAACCACTTGGCTGGCTTTGTGCTGGGACCTATGAATCTGGCGTTAAGTTTCAAAAGGATCGCGATCTGGATTTAGCACTGTTAGGCTGCGATGGGATGCGCAGGTATTTTAACAATAGCCCAGCAGTCCTAGACCTGGCAGCCGGGGTTTGGATATGTCAACGTCGAGCATCCGAGCACAGCCCAACATTGGCATCGGCGCATTGTCGCACAGCTTTCTTGATGTTTCCATTTCCAGCCAAAACAGCCTGGGAAGACGCGTTAATATGAGTATCTCTTATATGCGTTCTGTGTGGAATCTGTAAAATTTGTGAACTTTGGCTTCAATTTTGAACTCATTTGTCACATTTCATCGTACTTTACACAAAGGGGGAGCTTTCCGAAGACGCTTCCCGTCAAAAGATTCCCTTGATCACCATACCACACCACACATTTGTCATGTATGAATCTGAAAAAGAAGCAGAAACTTGCCGATCTCAAATTCACTCCTCAGTCTCCATCGCGAAATCATGTTTCTTGAAAGCCTCCTTGAAAGCATCCGCGTCCACCGTCTCCTCTTCGTCCGTTTGCACACAGTCCTTCCAGTTAATACGGTTATCCAGATAGAGCACCTTACCCATAACCCGACGACCAAATTGCAAATCAAATCGGTTCTCCGGCAGGATTTTCATAATGATAACATTCTCTTCTCCAGATTCAGTCTTCCACACGCCTTTGTGCTCAGGTGCAGACCAATTATCGGGTTCGGCTTCGGCTTCAGTGCTGGGCGTAGGTGTAGGCGTCCAAATGAAGACTCGGAAATAATCGATCATATGGTGATTGTGCATTTCGTCGGGATTCGGCACGGTCTTGAACGTCGAATATTCCAGGTTCGACGCTTCCTTCTTGAATGCCATTTCCACAAGCCGGGAGCGGATTTTCTCCACTGGCATCGGCAGGAATTGCCAATGTGTGTGGATACCGTTTGAGCGGCTGACTTCCCAAGTGACAGCACCGAGCTTGCCACCTGATCGCTCGTTCAGCATTTGGTGCAGGGATTCGCGGTACCGTTGCATCTCGGCGAAGGTCGAGGCTCGGGTGGCCGGATCGAAAATTAGGTCGATGGTCGGGCAGTGTTCGAAGGGGATGATGAGCATATGGCCTGGGAAGCCCAGAGAAGGGTAGAAGTTGCTTGGGGGCAAAGGTCCTTTGGCAGTGGTCACATAGCTGTCATTGCCGATTGAGGTGATGAGATGGGTGGCGATGTTGGGGTTCGAGAGGCAGAAGAAACAATTCTCTGGGCCTGGCGGAGGGGCACGTTCTTTGTGTCGGCGCTGGTGCCCCGGGTCTCTATCTCTATCGGAAGGGGCGTAGCGCTGGTATGATTCATGTTGGCTTGGTAGCATTTTGCGCCTGCTTTGCGCCGCCGACCAAGGGCAGATGGTGGAGCCTGGGGGGATACTGCTTGGGAAAGGTGCTGTTGGATCCAAGGTAAAGGCATAAATAGCATTTTTCGTCGAGCCGAAAGTAGGCAATGAAATAAACCGAGTGAGTGGGTAGACATCTTGACCCTCCTCCGTTGGCATGTGAAAGAAGGGTTCACGCTCGAAGAAAGCAGCGTCTGACCGAGAAAAGTGATAACGGGGTTTCAGGGTCGCGCAGACATCAGCAACGCATTGCAATTCAGCTGGCACGGTCTCTTTATCCCCAGAGACCTCGCAGCTAGATCCTAGACGAACATCCTTCGGCCATTGATTGGTAATAAGAATGTCGGTTTTGTGAATCCCGAACAGTGCACGAGCATCGGATTCACTGTATGTCGGCTGGAACTTGCCGCTAGCATTGCTCTCGGGTTTGGACCTACCCTCTGCCTCTCCCATGGTTCCACCGAGAGCGACAATACGGATACCATCTGTTGTCTTCAAGGTGCCTCGCTTTCCCAGGAAGAACAAGTTGGGACACACTTCACCAGTTGCTTCAATCTTTTCGACCACTTGAGGGGGGAGTGGTCGGTTACCAAGGGTGAAGTAGGTTGGGCATGCCACAGTGATATTCCCCTGTATCAAGGCGGTAATATCTTGGAGCTCGTCTTCAGAGGAACCATCACCGAAGAGATCGCCAAGAATGATCGCAAAGGAGAAATCCTGTTTTGGCTGCAGCTTGGCTAGCTTAGTGAACACGGGCCGTATCTGACCGTTCAAGCTGCCAATGACAATACTACGTATGGATTGGATGAGTGACTGGAATATATGCAGATCTGAACATACATACCATTTGGGAGCCATTTTGGGATCTATCTTGGTGGTAGGTTGAGTTGGCAAAGGAAAAAGTTGAAAATTCTTGATGAAAATTGATAAGGAGATGGTGGAAAGGTGGAAAATAGGAAGACGAGAGGCCCCAAAAAGGATGAGGTTTTTTTCTAAAAAAAAAAAACACCCAAACTGTCCAAAGGTGCCACCAGAGATCAACTACATGCGACTAGACGCAGGATAGAACATCTCGGGTTCTTGAAAGCAGGAGCTTGGGCCACCTTATCAGCACGTGATGTGCATAGAGATCTGCTTCGGAATAACAAAATCCCGTCCCGAAGAACTTTTTTGTATTCCATGCGGATCAGCCAAAAAAAAGTGACCAGTACCTTTCTCACGAACAGTGCTGCTCGTCAGACCAGTCAAGATGGTGGGGACAGGCTCAAAACCAAAGCCTGTTAGGCGCCTGAAAACGGGCACCGAAACCACAAAAAACCATCGATTCGAGGGCTTTTCATCACGAATCACCAAGCTCAAAATCGACCCGATCCACCGCGTGCGCCGCGCCAGTTTCGGCGAAGATGAGGACGAAACATCCTCTTATTTCCGAGCGGCCCTCGATCACTGGTTCGAGATGAACCTTTCAGACAATTTTACACAATTCGTACGGCGTGTCAACCCTCTTTCCGAGAGCTTTGCGCAAGTTCTGTATCATGAAGAGAAGATCATGGGTCTATTGGTGGAATTCATCGAGAAGAGAGACCAGCTCTCCATGGAGCCGCTATTGAGCTTGCTTGCGCAATTTGCTCGGGATCTGGGCGTCAAGTTCGAAAAACATTTTGCTACGGCAGTGACACTGGTGTCATCCGTTGCAGCAACACATCCGGATATTGAGGTCGTTGAATGGAGTTTCACCTGTCTTGCATGGATCTTCAAATTCCTTTCGCGTCTGTTAGTGCCCGACCTGCGACAGCTGCTGAGTATCATGACTCCATATCTCGGAAAAGAACGACAAAAGCCATTTGTGGCGAGGTTCGCCGCGGAGTCGATGTCGTTCCTTATCAGAAAGGCCGGCCTTGTTTATTACAAAAACAAAGCACCCCTCGAGACTGCCGTCTCATTCCTCTTCGACGATATCTCGAAAGCCGCCGACGACAACAAGGATACTGAGAACTACAGGGAAGGACTGATGACCATGTTCTCCGATGCTATCAGGGGAGTCAACAACGGGCTTCACTCCAATGGCATGGATATCCTCAGTTGTGTTCTAGGTCAGATCCCACCGACTAGTGAAAATCACAATGATCCTGCAGAAGTTATATTCGGTCTGGTCGTCAGTCTTGTTCACGCCACGACCCCCGATACCTTCGGACCCATCCTCGACACGGTCAAGGCTTATATCGAAGATCGCTCAAAATCAACCCCGAATCCCAATCTCTCGGAGTGCTGCCGTATAATGTTCCTACTGGTGACAACTCGCAAGGGTGTCAGAATCCAAAACTGGAAGATCGTTCATCAGATTCAAGTGTCCCTGCTTCAGCAGGTGTCGGCGTCTGATGTATCGTCAGAAACGATATCACAGATCCTTACAAGCGTCGCATACGCCCTTCAAATGTCCCCCATGGATGAGTTGCTACCTTTCCTTCGCTCTATTATGGACCTGGTGTCCACAGGCCAGCTTTCGAAATATTTCCTATTCTTCTGCGCAACATTCTCGGAGTGGGGATCAGAGCGATTCCAGAGCTTGCTTCTTTCGCCTTTCCAGAAGTTTATCAACTCATCATGGCAAAAGTCAGAGTGGGAGACTTGTTTCACCCTGCTACGCCTGCATGAGGCTGGTTGCATCACCCCTGAGACCTCGCAACCTGGCTACATTTCCTGCCCAGATGCCTTCAAATCTCGCATCACTGATTCATTGGAGTACCCCACAAAAGATGGAGCCTTCTTGAATGCGCTGGTGAAGCTTCCAACCGCTATCTCTTTGTTTGCAGATCCTGCTACATTGTCCAATATGGTTTCTAAGTTGCACAGTAACCTCTTATCGGCGTTCCAAGATGGTGCAGCTGAAGGCGATAACGGCCAGACGAAGGGCCTGGTGTTTTTCCTTGGTCAAGGATTCAAGACGTATGTCGAACTCGCTAACAAGGTTGGAGAGCTTGACTCGAATCTCTTGAAACCCATCATCGCCACTGCTACAAAATTCTCGCGCCTGCCAGTCTTTTTGGAGGGTGCACTTGCTTTCATTTCTTCTCTCCCAGAGTCCGCGGACCTCGAACATCCCACCCTGGAAGACTTTGCTCAAGATTTAATTGTGAACCTGGCAAGCCCGTCGCACAGGCTGAGGCTTGTATCTCTTCAGATTCTACGGGAATTAATTGTTCGCATTGCCAAAGACGACCCCTCGCCCGTGGAATTGGCCATCGAAGTCGAACAGAGCCCGCTGACAATGGACTCCGTGAGAACCATCTCTATGCATATCCGCAAACTTGCGATTCTCTACCCCCAAATTGCTCCCCGCAGGTGGATGGCCACCCTTGTCCCTTACTTCTGCTTTGGATTGTTCTCAAAGAAGTTGGCCCCACTGTGGGATGACTCTGCTGCTGCATTGAAGACTATTAGCGAAAATCCCCAGGGAGAGAAGATTGTGTCCGATTTGTCCATCCAGTGGCTGTCAGAACGGGATACCGAAGCGCCCAGCGACGCTCCAACAGAAGACGACGAAAGCTCTTTCGTCAAGAGCCACTTCAAGTGTTTCAATGTTGCGAAGGTCGAAAAAGTACTCGCTGCAAATACCAAGAGCACAGAGGATCCTTATCATGTCCTATCTCAACAATTCAACCAGGACCACACAGTCGCAAACATCCTTCCAGCCTCCCCGCGAACCCATGCACTTCGTGTCTTGAACGCTGCACCGGGCGTTGCCGAGAAACGCTCGCGCCAGATTGTGCCATTGTTCTTGTCCTGGGCATTGCGTGAGGACCAAGATGACGCGCCCCCAACTGGCGAGGCGAAAATCGAAGATATCGAGACTGATGATGTGCAAGTGCGTTGGGGATTCCGTGATCGATTGTCCATGCTTGCTTTGTTTGCGCGGTTCCTCAACCCCATTGTGTTATTCAAGGCCCCCGAGGTTCATGCGGCAGTCCTAGGACTCCTGTGTCATGGTAACTCTGACCTACAGAAACATGCGCTCAACGTCCTTTTCACTTGGAAAGATCCGAATGTGCGCCCCTACCAAGAAAACCTACTTAATCTCTTGGATGAGGCCAGATTCAAGGATGAGCTTGCCGTGTTCGTGCATGTTGGCGACGAAGAAAGTCTAATTCAACAAGAGCACCGCGCTGTCCTCCTCCCCGTGGTCCTTCGACTACTCTATGGTCGAATGATCTCTAAGGCTGGCTCGGCCGCCGCTGGCCAAGCCGGCAGACGAAAGACCATTCTGCGAACCATCTCACACCTCTCAGAACACGACTTTAAACTTTTCATGCAGCTGTCCTTCGGTCCTCTTGCAGATGTGCACGTTGTCAAAGACAACGATGAGTGCAATCAGACTGCCTTCCAGGAAGAGTTGACCAGCCCAAGAAGACAGCTGGGTCTGCTTAAGCTGATTGATACTGTCTTTGAGACACTTCAAACTCGAATGACTGAATTTGCATCCCAGACGATGGATGTGGTTGTCTACTGTTTGGTACGAGCATGCCGGGCGATTTACAACGAGGGTAGCGACCGCCCTGATGAACGCCTCTTGCCCGTCCTACAAAATATTCGTTCTGCGTGTATTCGTTGCCTCAATTTGGTCTTCTCAATTGTTCCGAACCACGATTGGACCCCCTACGTCCGTATCATCTTCAAGGAGATGATTGACAGCAGACTGGATCAGTTCCCTATTGAGACAGCACAGGGTGTTTCAGGCCTTCTACGATTGTTCTCCACCTGGGCTGCTGCCCCAAGGTCAACGTTCTACTTGGTGCAGCACAATGACAAGGTCTTGACTAAGGTGATTGACTGTCTCGCGGTCGAGTCTGCCCGCGATGAAGTAAAGAACTTTATCTTGGATGAGGTTCTCATACCGCTGGTTGAGCAGTCTACGGGCAAAAGGTTGCAGGAAACCGAAGAGATGCCTGACTTCCCAGCTGAGCAAATTAAATCCGAAGTACTCTCTCCCTACCTGGAGCACGCTCTCTTCCATCTCGGCCGTCTTCTCAAGAGAGGTCCCTCGAAGCCCGTTCTTTACTCCGGAGTCAATGCTCTTTCCCTGATCGCCCCCTGCGTCGAATCCTCCAAAGAGACCGCCAGTCTTGTCGGAATTACGACGTACATGCTTCGTCAGCCCGCAGATCGTGTCAGCCCCAGAACCAAGTCTGGTTTGCTGAAAATTCTCGAGCACTTTTTGCCCTTGTGGGACCCCAAGGAAGATCCCGAGCTTGCCCAACAAGTGTTTGATGCGGTGTGCTCGATGTTCGACTACTTCAAGGATGACGCGAACAGAGAAGTACTGGCCCGGGTTTTTGGTGCTCTTGCTACGCACGACGAGAACCTCAAGATTGTTGCCGACTTGTGTGCAGACCTAAACTCTCGCTCAACTAAAAGACTCGAACCCGATTATGCGAGACGTTTGCAGGCTTTCAGAATAGTCAGCGACGAGCTATCTCAAACTTTGAGCGCGAAGCAGTGGAAACCTCTCCTCTACAACATGCTTTTCCATTTGAGGGATGAAGATGAGCTTGCTATCAGATCTAGCGCCTCCTTTGGTTTGAGACGATTCATCGACAGAGCATCCACGGAACCAGACACAGACTTTGAGGCACTCATCAATGACGTTCTCTTCCCCTCTTTGCAATACGGCATTCGGCAGAAGTCCGAACTTATTCGCTCTGAAGTTGTCGCTGTCATTGGCTACTTCGTCAAACTCAATCCCACTAGGCCCTCTGTGCAGGACATGCACGTTCTTCTCGTCGGTGATGATGAGGAGGCCTCTTTCTTCACCAACATTCTCCACATCCAACAGCACCGCCGGCAACGTGCTTTGCGACGTCTGGCTGGAGACGCAGCTCAAGGCAGCATTCAGGCTACGAATCTGGGCACCATTTTCATTCCCCTCATTGAGCATTTCATCTTCGAGGATGCTGCTGATGAAAATGCCCACAATCTGATTGCCGAAGGTGTTGCGACCCTTGGTGTTCTTTCCGAATGGCTGGAATGGGGTCAGTTCCGAGCAAACTTCCGGAGATACCGCAGCTACATGACAAGCAAGCCTGAAAAGGAGAAGAACATTCTCAGACTGCTCGGCCGCATGTCCGATGCGCTGTCTAGTGCTATGAACCGAAAGAAGGGGACAGAAAACCAGACCAATGATGAAGTTGACAAGAATGATGAAGTTGACAAGAATGATGAAGTTGACAAGATGGATGTTGTCGAGCAGCCCATGTGCACGCTTGCCAAGAGTGTTCCTTCTCTTGCAAAGGTCTCAACGGAATTGACCACCAACTTCATTCCTTTCCTGACCAAGTACATCCACCACAAGCAGGAGAAGGAGATGAGTATGCGTCTGCCAGCTTCGATTACCACTGTCAAGCTTCTCAAGATTCTCCCCGAAGAAGAATTAGCCATTCGTCTTCCTCCGGTCCTGCTGGATGTCTGCACAACCCTCAAGAGTAAAGCACAGGATTCCCGTGACACTGCACGTAAAACACTCAATGAGCTCGCTCTCCTTTTGGGTCCTGTCTATTTCGGCTACATCCTTAAGGAACTTCGGAACGTTCTCGCACGAGGCTACCAGCTTCACGTTCTCTCATTCACCGTTCATTCCATGCTTGTCACGACCACTGATCACTTCAAACAAGGAGATTTGGATTACTGTTTGAAAGAACTGGTTGCGGTTGTGATGGACGATACCTTCGGCACAGTTGGCCAAGAAAAGGACGCTGAAGGATACACTAGCAAAATGCAGGAGGTCAAGAGCAGCAAGAGCTACGACTCTATGGAACTTCTTGCTAAGGTCTCCACTATCAGCCAATTGTCAAACCTGGTTAGGCCTCTGCAAGCACTCCTACGCGAAAAGCTCAATTCAAAGCTCGTCAACAAGCTCGATGAGCTCATGCGAAGAATCAGCATCGGTCTTCTGAGAAACCCTGACGCCGAAAGTCGCGACATGTTGGTCTTCTGTTACGAGGTCATCAAAGAGGCCTATCGGGACAATGCTCCCGATGCGGGTCCAGCTCCGCCCAAGACCAGGTACGAGGAACGGTTCTTGATCCGATTGCAAGGAGCCAAGCGGGGCGAACACAGGGGTACGACATCTTCTCATGTCTACAAGTTGACCCGATTCTCGCTTGATGTGCTTCGTGCTATCCTCAGCAAGTTCAATTCGGTCTTGACAGCTTCTAACTTATCGGGCTTTATTCCTATCATTGGTGATGCGCTTGTTCAGTCTCAGGAGGAAGTGAAGGTTTCTGCTCTCCGTTTGCTCTCCACAATCATCAAGCTTCCGCTGCCGGAGATTGACGAGAACTCACACGTCTATTTCACCGAAGCAGTCAAACTTGTTAAGGAGTCTCCTAGCACCAACTCTGAAGCCGCACAGGCCTCCCTAAAGTTGATTTCCTCCATGCTGCGTGAACGAAAGGACACCAAGCTCCGTGACGGACATCTTGCATACTTGCTCAAGCGTCTGGCCTCCGACATTGAGGAGCCGGATCGCCAAGGTGTGACTTTCAACTTCATCCGCGCCGTCATGTCCCGGAAGCTCGTCGTTCCCGAAATGTATGAGCTGATGGACAACATCGCGACCATGATGGTGACGAACCAGACTCGGTCTGCCCGGGATCTTGCTCGGGGTACCTACGTCCATTTCCTGATTGAGTACCCGCAGGCAAAGAGTCGCTGGACCAAACAGCTCGCTTTCTTCGCAAAGAACCTGGACTACAAGCATCAGTCGGGACGGCAATCAGTCATGGAGGCGATGCACGCGCTCCTTTCAAAGACTGGCCCAGAATTAGCGCAGGATATCATCAGCACCTTCTTCCTACCTATCGTCCTTGCTATGGCGAACGACGAGTCGCCGGAATGCCGCGAGTTGGCGGGTACATTGCTAGGAGAGTTCTTCAACCGTGCGGACCGGGAGCAGATGAAGACTATCCTTACTCCCCTTCGGTCGTGGTTGGAGCAGACCAACAACATGGCTCTATGCAGTATTGGATTGCAGGCCATGCGGATCTACTTCGAGGCCGAGCAGACCGAGAAGGATAAACAGGCTCGTTTCGTCATCGACATCCTCCCCGGCTTGATGCAGCCCGTTCTTGATGACCATGAGAATGGCAATTGGGAGGCTCTTTACTATGCCCTGCAACTTTTCACAAAGCTTTGCAAGACGGCTTCCACACTTGCTCTGAGCCCGGAATGCGCTTCTATCTGGACTTCTGTCCAAGAGTGCTTGTTCTTCCCCCACGCATGGGTCAAGACTTGTGCTGCAAACCTCATAGGCTTGTGGATGGCTGATCTGGCCAAGACAAATGCCGCTACTGGTTACGCTTCCCTTCCCTTGACTGGAAGTTCCGGTCTCGCCATGGACAAGCCGGCTATGCTGCAGCTTCTTCGTGCCAGTCTCCGCAGTCTGCGTACCCCGGGCATTGCCGAGGAACTGGCCATGCAAAGTGTACGCAACACAGTCTTCCTCGGACGTTGCTGTTCCCAAAACGGGCTCGAACTTCCAAAACTGGCAAGCGAGGATGTTGAATCCGAAGATGAAGACGAGGATGAGGATGCTGGCAGTGAAGCCGAAGGACAAGCAAAGGAGGAAACCAAGGTGGAATACAACAGATCTGCCATCCACTACATCTTCAAGCAGGTCTCCTCCCTTTTGCGGCGGGAAACTATCTCCGGCCGAGCAAACGCCCTCATCCCTAAGACAGCCTCTATCACACTCCTTGCCGCGCTCATCCGCCACATCGAGGTTGAGCAGATCCGTCCTTCTCTGCGCGTCATTCTCATTCCCCTGCAGCATCTGACGGATCCATCGATCCCGGCGCCACGCTCCTCGGATGAGACCTTCCAAAACACATACAAGTCGCTCGTCTCCAACTGCCACGAGGTTTTGGATCTTCTCCAGAAGAAACTCGGCACCACCGAGTATGTGGAGCAGATCTCTAGGGTCCAGGCGGCTATTAAGGAACGTCGTGAAGGAAGACGGGCCAAGCGTCGCATCGACGCCGTCGCTGACCCCGAGAAGCACGGACGTGACAAGATGAAGAAGAACGAGCGGAAGAGAGACAAGCGCCGTGAGAAGGGCTTGGAGCACCGTGGAAAGAGACGCGGTTGGTAGTGGATTTGGCATCTATTTGCATTTCTCATGAAATGGTGTTATTGGCATACAAAAAATCGGGCGTTTTGGTGGAATGGATGACTATATTATACTTGCATTGTATATACCTTTTCAGAACAATTTGATGTCTTCTGTACAGATCTTGTCTTCTCTTTTAGTCTTTTTTAAAATATCGAGTTTTCCATGAAATTAAGGGGGTTGACTGAGAATTCAGTCCAAGTGATTTCTAATATACAAAGTCCCCAATATATCCTTTTTCTCGTCGATGCTTGGATCCTGCCATGCTGAGAGTAGAGAGTCTTTCATAATATACACGCCCAACGAGACAAACAAAACACCTCGTATGCACCAAATCTACCAAGAATCCATGCAGAAACCTCACTTCAAATGGACTCAAGTCGACTTATCATCTTTGCGTGCTCCTAGGATCTCCTTACCCTCCAAGTCATAACTCTTCACAGACCCATCCTCCCAGAATTCCAGGTTACCCTCGGTGTGGCCGTGGGTCAATGTCTGACCCTTCTCTTTCAGGATATCTTCCAGGGTTGTTTTCTCTTCAAAGAAGACACCAAGGTGATCACTCATAACATGGCGCGAGTCGCATGAGGGACATTGAATGAGGACAGTTCCACGGTGGTAGCCTTGCTTGGACATGCGGTGCGCTGAGCGATGACCACACGGCTTGCAGGTGAATGTAATGCGGTAGGCTTCCTCATCCTTGCGACGCTCCCGGTTCTGTGCTTCCCATTCAGCCTCTTGCTCGGCCTGGCTCTTGGGTGATTCGGTGAGAGGGCGAGGAGCACGGGAGTTGTATCGGAGTTGGGTCTGGGCGAAGATTCGTTGCGAGCGAGGGAGAAGAGATGATGGGCGAGCTGAGTGTAGAGAAAGGGATTGTGTTGAGAGGAAGCGTGAGGATTGTGTGCGCGCAACAGCAGTGTATGACTGCGCTTGCGACACAAGCGCGTTCAATGGGCGGAGACCCGAAGTGAAAGAGCGCATGACGATGGTATGTGAAGGTATTTAGAAGCTGACAGAGAAGGAAGATCAAAGATAGTAGAGATATTTTGCAACTCCAAGAGAAACTCGGGGAAGAAGAGAAGAAAAAAAGAAGAAACAGTCAAATGACGATGCTCGGTCAGCGACAGGCGGAACTTTAGAATTTCCGGGGTTGGCCTCCGCGGAGAGAAGAGCGCAGTTCTTCTTCACCTTTTTTTTTTAACTTGAGATCTCTATTTCCTCACTTTCTCTTGGTTTTACTGTTGCCGTCAAGATGGCAGCAATGAGGGCTCGTCACAAGATTCGAGCTCCCCGAAGGGTTCGTTGACACCGCGGGGTCAAAACTATGAAGCTATTCACTAACTATACTTCTAGGGAGTCTCCCATGCCAAAACTGAAGATTTCGATTCTATATGGACAGTCCTCTCATCATCCTTGACTGAAATTAATACTAAAAATGCCTCAACTTTGGCATTCGAAGAGATCTACCGCCACGCCTACAAGATCGTGTTGATGATGCGAGCTACCGATCTTTACGAGCAAGTCAAACAACTGGAGCAAGACTGGCTGAAAACCAATGTCCGAACCCTCGTCGTCGATTCAATTTCCTCGAGCCTAGTGCGTGCACAAAAATCCACGGATGCGCAGGACCAGTCGAGTGAGAGGAGGGAAGCGGGGGAGAAGTTTCTCACAGTCCTGAAGGATGCTTGGGAAGATCATCAATTGGGCATGGGCATGGTTACCGATGTTCTGATGTATATGGTGAGTTTGTTACGCTCCAAGGTATTGCTACAATGTTCTAACTTCTTATCCAGGACCGTATGGTAGCAAGCCGTACCCATCCACCCATCTACGTTGCCTGCATGGCTCTATTCCGTGACCATATCCTACGAGCTCCCGTCCGTGCCGGCTCTGCTTTGACTGTTATGGATGTGCTCGAATCCACGATACTATTTATGGTCCAACTGGAACGTTCTGGGCACATTATTGAGCGGCCACTCATTCGGCACTGCATCCAAATGTTGGAGGGCCTCTACGAAACTGCCACAGAGGAGGAGAGCTCAAAGCTTTATCTGATTGAGTTTGAACCAGCCTTTCTCAAAACGAGTAAGGAGTTCTACCAGGTAGAAGGGCAACGACTGTTAGAAATCGGGGATGCTGCCACGTTTTGCCGACTCGCAACCCAACGGATCACTGAAGAGGAGGAGCGATGCCGTTATATGTTGTCAGTCACAACAGAGCCGAAGGTCCTTGAGTTGCTTGACGAGCATCTCATCCGGAACAATATTGAAGAAGTCGTCAATCTCGAAGGAACCGGTGTCCGGCGCATGCTAGACCACGATCAGTTGGATGGGCTACGGAATGTTTACATGCTCAATAAAAGAGTCGACAAGAAGAAGCAAGCTTTGACGAACATGGTCAACAAGCGGATTGTGGAAATGGGAAAAGAGATCAATACTTCGTCTATACTCTTACCACAAGCCCCAGCCCCATCGGCCGAGAAAGATGGCGAAAAAGAGAAGAAACCCGAGAAGGGGAAAGACAGAGAAAGGCCTCAGAATCAGCAAACAGTGTCAGCAATCCGCTGGGTCGATGACATTCTCGGCCTGAAGCGGAAATTCGATGATATTTGGGAGAATGCCTTCGCCTCCGACCAGGGCATGCAGAGCTCAATTGGGGCTAGCTTCGCCAACTTCATCAACATGAACTCGCGCAACTCGGAGTATCTGTCTCTCTTTTTTGATGAAAACTTGAAGAAGGGCATTAAGGGAAAGACAGAAAGCGAGGTAGATGTTCTCCTTGACAACGGCATCACACTGCTGCGCTACATCAAGGACAAGGATCTATTTGAGACCTATTATAAGAAGCATCTGTCACGCCGTCTTTTGATGAAACGCTCTGTCAGCATGGATGCAGAGAGGCAAATGATTTCCAAAATGAAGTTGGAGGTCGGCAATCAGTTCACTCAACGAATTGAGTCCATGTTCAAGGACATGACCATCTCCGAAGATCTTACCACCAATTACAAGGAGCACATTGCGCGCAATGGTGATCCCGACCAGAAACCTGTGGACCTGGAGATCAACGTTCTCACCAGTACCATGTGGCCGATGGAGATAATGGCAAGCAAAGAGGGAACAGTCCAATTGCCTTGCATTTTCCCACGGGAGATTGATACACTGAAGCAAAGCTTTGAGAGGTTTTATCTCGACAAGCACAGCGGCCGCAAACTGTCGTGGCAAGCCAGCATGGGCACTGGCGATCTTCGGGCCACTTTTGTACGCTCCAGTGGAAAAGTCCAGCGCTATGAACTCAACGTGTCAACATATGCCATGGTCATCCTGCTATTATTCAACGACATCGCAGACGGCGAAGCTCTCACATATGACGAAATTAAAACTCGCACCCGAATCCAAGACCACGACCTAATCCGCAACTTGCAATCGCTCGCCGTTGCCCCAAAGACTCGGGTTCTGAAGAAGGATCCTATGAGCAAGGAGGTAAAGCCCACCGACCGCTTCCTTTTCAACCATGATTTCCACAGCCCCTTTGTGAAAGTGCGTATCGGCGTTGTCAGCGGCGGTGCGAACAAGGTCGAGAATCAAGATCAACGCAAGGTCACTGAAAAGAAGATGAATGACGAGCGCAATGGTACTATCGAAGCTGCCGTCGTCCGCATTATGAAGTATGTCTCTTTCTCCAGATATCCCTCCCCTCGTATATGATCTGACCAACTAACCTCTGCCAGACAACGCAAAACGCTTACTCATTCTCAACTAATGACTGAAACCCTTTCGCAACTTTCCGCTCGCTTTGTTCCAGATGTGAACATGATCAAGCGTCGTATCGAGAGTCTGATTGACCGCGAATACCTGGAGCGAGTCTCTGAAGAGCCGCCCACCTACGGGTATGTCGCATAAAGTCAGACCATCTCAGTGATCATGGCAAACTGCCTTCTATCTGGACTACTCCTTTGCTCTGGTTTCTTATGATTTTACGATCTGGGATGTCCTCGCATCTCGGTGTTTGTGTTTCTTTTTCTTTTTTTTCAGTGCGTTTCTCTGAGCTTAGCGACTGGCGTCTTTTAAGGGATTGAAATGAAATTTCATAGAAAACCATCTGATATGATGTTTTGATGTTGACTGACAGCCAGGCCAATGGACACTACCTTGGCAGGACTTTGAATAGTATCTCTCTCATCTCTCATCTCTCCACCAACTGTCTAGATCATAGAAAATAAGACAATATATCATAAAGAAACACCCCAATAACGCCACTCCGCTATGATGAAGTTGAATATCAAACCCAGTCCAAAAGGACTCAAAGAAAAGAAAGAAATCACAATAATTCCACCTCCCCTCTCCCCCAAGCCGCCTTAACCCCTTCCCATCTCACCACCCAAACATCCCCCATCCGCATCGTAACCCCCGTCTCATATTGCTCCTCCTCCCCACCAACAACAACAGGAACCTCGGCCCCAAGACACCGAACAAAAACAACTTCCCGCAACTCTGGCCCCTGGATCATACTCGTTCCACCGGCATTATCATCTAACCGCCTCAGCTGTCGCGGGAACGCCCCCATAAACGACCCCGCGTAGTGGCCCGCGAGGAGCGTCTGATGTGCATGCAGGAAGGATGATTCCGGCTCCGACAGCGGTGCCAGATCTGTCAACTCTGATATATCCGGTACCGAGTCCTCGGGCTGCTGGTTTGGGTTCTGCGAGGAGGCGGTTGATTGTGTTTGCGAGGGGAGGGGATTTTTGTTGCGCGAGGCGAGCAGGACTAGGTAGTGCATGCTGTATTTTGTTATCTTGGCTAGTCGGGCTCGTAAAAGACTGCGCACTATGTATTGGCTGCGGGCCAGGTCGGTTTGAAGGATTGAGAGGCGGAGGTTGAGGTTGGGGTTGTGCGTGTTTGGGGTTGTTGGAAGGGTTGTATCTGACGATGCGGCGAGATCTTCGATTGTTTCAATCTGTAGATGTCGGGATTATATTAGCAATCTGTTTTTTTAGGGAGCATTGCTATGTAGCTGCTGTGTACCTGTATCCGCACGCGGTCCATTATGCGCTCCATCAGTGGCGCCGGCCATGGTAGTAGCTCCGACACAGCACGTTCGGCTACCCAAAAGCGCGTGAGGAGCTGGTGGTCCAGCGCTGCAGACTCTGGACTGGCGCCTGGACCGCGGTCCACTGATGCGAGAATGTCGTCGATATCCATTTGGAGGTTGTCGCATTGAGGAAAATGCAGGGCGGAGCGGGATATAGGGCGGAGATGGGGTGCCTGGGGCACTCATCCGCTATATCAAAAAGATTAATCTGAATACACCCGTGGATGTTCACGAATCTACGAGGCTAGTTTATAATTGAGAATTGGGCTGTTAAATGGGCGAGTCCAACAGATCCAGTCTCCAAGCATTTACCAATTGGGCCCTTCTGTTCTAAAACCGGGCGACAAATTACACGATGTCCCACTATGAATCAATTAGAGCTAGTCAAGTTTGAAAGATAGTGTAATTTTAATTAGGATCATTTTATTCAAATCCATTTAGCCGTTCAAGATATATCATTAAGAGAGAAACAATGTACGGGAAAACCCAAGAACTTCACAAACCCCAAGTGCCATTCTTTCAGGGATCTCAGGCTGCAGACCAAGTGCTCAAACTTTAGCTGAACTTCAGTTAAATGTGACATGGGGAACATAAAGAAGCATTAAGTAGTAAAAAAAAAAGAAGAAAAAAAAACTAAAACATCCACCCATGCGGGTATGCGATCAAATCAAAAAAAGGCCATGTTTCGCAGTTGACAACGCCGTAAACCATTAACTTCCGGCATATTTATCGAGAGACATGCAATATCGGAAGACCTTCAAAGCCATAGTGATTAAGCTTTGGAAAAGATGCGTAAAGTTTAGTCCTTGTTGCCATTGGGCGGCGGGCCAGGGGGCGGCGCATATCCGTGGGCACCGTACGCATTCGGAGGCTGTTGCAACTCGATGCCTTGCTGCTGTGGTGGTGCACTTTGCGCACCAAAGTAGCCATGATGCTGAGGGTTCGGGCTGTATTGTGGGGGCGCATTTTGCTGGTAGTAAGGGTCACCATAGGGAGGTTGCTGGTAGACGGGTTGGTTTGGCGGAGGAGGACCCGGGGGAGGAGCCATCCACCCGGTTCCTGTGAGAGGGCGTTGACCATGAGTTCGACGGCGGCGTGCGTTAAAGCATCTAGAACCAGGGTTAGGATTGAGAGACGATCGCATAGAAGACAAATAAGACTCACGCGAAACTGAAGAAAAGTAGGAAGGCTACACCGACGATGACGGCGAATGCTACCCAGCGACCCCAAGAGTCCCAGGTAGAATAGCAGTCATTACTTCCATAGTAACCGGAGCTGTGAGGGATCAGTGAAATGTTTGACTATCCTGTGATCATCGTACTTACCAGTATCGAGGGTATATGACTGGCATAGCTAATTATGAGAAGAGATCAAAAGTGAAGAATCCGAAATGCGAGAGAGAAGAATGTAACGCCGAAAGATGTGAGATGTTCGACGTCAATGGGAGAGGGCTGGTATGAAAGCGGTGGGTCCTTGGCACTTTAGGCTGCAGTTTCGGGGGGAAGGTACTGTGACTTGTCTGTCTGCCTTATTTTGTATGGTGACGTTGGTACTGGTACTTGATATTGGAAATCAAGAAAATTGGACAAATTGATACTCTGTTGAAGAAAGCAAATTCTTAAAAACAAGAAAAAGAGAAAAAAAGAAAAAAGAAGAAGAAATCCCAAAAATGGGGAGACTGGGGTGGCGCAGTTGGGGCGCAGGGCTGACGCGATACCTCGGCAGGAGTCCGGAGTATACGTAGTGCGTATAGCGTATAGTCTTCTATTCTATTAAATACTAAATACTAAATACTAAATGAATACGCCCATGGCTGTGCATGTTGGGTGTAATTCGCTATAATTCTATATATCTATATCTTGATTATTATGGAATCCCCAAGTGGTGATGTACTACTCAAGCTTATGCACAGTCGATCAATCTAGATCGATGGTCCAATGTAATCTGTAGACCATATATCAGCAACCATGAATATGCAAACTCCATCGTATTAGCTAACCGGTGAAATGGATGGTGGCACAGCCGGCAACGCAGTGATACTCGACCCGAGTTCACTTTTTAAATCCAAACTTGCCTCTCTCCCACCTATCCCATTAGCGTCCTCATGCGTCATATGTACCGATAGAACATGGATCCGGGGTGACATGTCAGGTTTCGTTTTGAACGAATATGTAGGTAAGACGTCGAATGTCTCCTGTACCCAGGACATCTGCCTGTCCAGGTCCGGCCCGGAGACGGTGCCGTTGCCCTGATTTTCGAGGGTAGTAGAAGACTTGGTCCGGAAGATGCTGCTGGGCCACTCTTTCGTCTTGGCGATCGGGAGTGTACAGCACGCATTCTTGGACACGTTATCCCAGGCCTCGACTACGCGATCCGTCTTGAGGAACTGGGATATCTGTTCCTTCATGGTTTCTCGGCCATTCGTGAGTTGGTGGTGGGCTTCCTGTCGCGCTTGTGTGGGTTATTTGACGGTGGATTGTCCGGTTCGAGGGCGTGGGGTGGTGCAGAATGCCCGGAGTTGTTCTATGGAGATGTTGCGTGAGAGTCGTGAGGGTTGGGAAGGTGCTGTTTTCGGTCGATCTTGGTCCGAGTTGATTTTCTCGCTGGCAGATCGTTTTGGTAGGAGGAAAGGCCGGGAGAGCCTGCGCTTGAGCCTTCCGGATGCCGATGGAAGGGGAGGTGGTGGTTCGTTGCTGGCGCCTGCGCTGGCTTCTGCTATAAGCGCACTGCATGATTTGGCCCGACTCATGATCCTGCGCCGAAGGCCCTCGCTCGGGATCGGTTGGTCGGCGGGGGTGTCAGTTCGATCTTTAGCTGCAGCAGGGGGGCTCTGAAGCTGCTTGGAAGCTGTTGATGTCCTCTTTGGTTTCGATAATGGATCGCGAGGAAGAGGTTTTTCTGATGTCGGTCGTTCTCTATCAAAGAGTCTTTGTTTGACTGACTTGTTTCGATTTGCAGTCTTGCTGCTCTGTTTAATAAACGACCGCTGTGTGATAGATAGTTAGCGGGAATTGAACCCTCCAAGATCAAGGTCGGCGAACGCACCACATCCTTTCTACTCGCTATCCCCACCCGTCGCTGCATTTCTGTAGTCGCCAACCCAAGTTGGGCCAGGGCCTTTTGAAGAGCAGTGCCCCGTCGACGAAGTTTTGAGAGGGCGACGATCCAGCCCTCCATATTATCCACCATGGCCTGGTGAAAAGCTTTGAGGCTCTCGGACTTGAAGCAACCCTCGTCTGTAAGTTTGCGGAAGTAAAACCACAGGGCACCCAAGGCCTCCTTTGCCTTTTGTAGGTCCTTGAGTGAGTCTGTGATGGCAAGGGTGAATCGCTCAATGGAATGTTCAATCTGATCGTTATAGGCGACAACCGATAGCCGGAAATTCCGGTCTTCTAACATTTCATCGAAGACATCGAGATTTCTTAGCGGTAGACCGAGATACTGAATTCGAGTGCGAACGTCTAGTCGGATGATCAAAAAGTCTTCGGTGGTCCTTTCCAAAATGCCATCCAACTCATTCACATGTTTCTGTAGAATCTTCATGACGGAGACTTCGGATTTTGCCAGGCTCTTGGATAGGAGGTGCACTCCGAAGATCATTTGGGAAACCAATTTCCAAAACGGATGATATCTGAATGATTGGGTTAGTTCGGCTTTTTTTTTTCTCATCCTCGACGGAGTATGAGTTTTCTCACTTTTCAGAGGCCCTTTGGCGCCATTTTCGCCCACACAGGCGCTCATATTCATCATTCTCTAATAGATCGCGCCGCCGTGTTTGTGCGTCAATGTTGACAACCCATTTAGTTAATGAACCATCGGTCGTTTCCACGATTGATTCTTCAAACGCGCCCTGAAGTTGGGGGATGGGATGGGATGGGTAAGAAGTGGATGTTCTCTGGACTGGTTGCTCGTTCTCAACCTCCTCGGGTGTGTGAAGGGGAGTCTCCGTGGAATCCATGATCTATCACACGTGCACGGTCGACGTTCCCGAGTATATGTAGACCGTCTCCAACGTCGAGGTTGCACACTTTAGATATAAGAACTTCTCAGTGGCAAATCAGACAATAATCTTTTGAGGCTTTGATATAGTTGGCCCCCTATCCATTTATAAAATCACAATCGCAACCAGCCCAAAGTGGCTTTGGTCATGGTGAAGATGGGCTGGATTGGAGATGGCTGGTGTCGGGATCATGCAAGGGTATTACTTTTATATGGGATCAGAAGAGATCGAGAATCAATAGAAGTGGATCTGACTTACTTTTGAACCCTCGGATGTCTGCTGTTTCGATGTCCTTGGAAGTCTGGAGACAGTTTCACCAGTGAAACCGCCAATTTACATGTAAACAGGGAGCATTGGAGCCCCTTTCAACTCCAGAACGTGTGTATCGGAGAAGATGCCGTGAGAGGAAATTGACGGAGTACGGAGTCTACGGACTAGGTATAATCATTTTTATTTTCTTTGACCTGATTATGGGGCAGTTATTACGTGTAGCCAGGGGGTCAACTCCCATCTTTGTTCGGCATATTCCCACTTATTTCCCACTTGACACACCCCCATTCAACCAATCATCATCCCTCCAGGCATCGTGGAAATGAATCCAACCTGAGGCTGGGACGATCGGGGAGTCTGAGACCGCATCTAATTTCGGATCAATGGTTTTTCCGGTTTTAGTTCCGGGGGGCCTTCGATTCTCCCTATCCTCTACAATATAGGGCTACCACATAAGCACATCCTTTAAAGATGGGTGTGAAACGTGGCGAAGATAATACGAGACTTGGGTACATATGCATGATGTGGCCGATATGGCGAAGATGACGTTAGGGCAGTTCGTCAGAACCTATAATCTCTTGGTATTTTTAGTTCTAAAGAAAAGAGGAAAGAGGAAATGATAGGCAGAAATTCTAAACATTCAAGTGAGATCGGCAACTCTACGGAGTAGAAGCAGTCTATTTGAAAACCCGATGCTATAGAGTACGGAGTACAACATAATACGATTGTGGGACTTTTCAGTGCCTCAGGCTTCCACACATATGTGCCTCATGTAGTTTAAATTGAAACATCTCACCATATGATATAATTATTATATATAGCTCCGTGTTATGTATTACGACTATGTACACATAGTACATATCTATCCAAGGTTTGTTTCGTTTGCATCTTTACTACTATGTTGTAGGGTTAGCGGAGGGTATATAAATATATAAACATAACTATAACTATAACTCTATAAATATAAATATATAAATATCGCTTATTGTGACTACAATCTACGGTCTGGCCCTCTATTCATAATACACCCTATCAGCCTTATACTATGTTACTCGAGGCCTACTCCTATTACCTATACAGGCAACCTATTAATGATCATTTCATAAAACACCTATAAATAAAAACATATATAATATTCTTCCCCAAAAAAGTCCACAAACACACAAACACAGCACGTCATAATAGTTTTCTTTGCCAAAGGGCGACAATTCTTGTCTCGTTGGAGCCTATAGCTCTTGGCACCAATTGACATCCCTGTTCTTTTGCGAGAGACACAGGTCTCCCAAGGCACACTCTTAGCGCCGTCGATCTTTCCCCTCAACACCCCAACTGCCAGTCGAATAAATGAGCCTCCAACAACTTGAGGTGGAGCTTTTACCCTTTCCCCCTCGTAAAAACGATGCTACCCTGCCCCGGAGCTCCAACGGAGATCGATCGAATGCCCCATTTACATTTCACCGACCTTTTCCCTAATAATCATTGCCCGAACTGCTTATCATATATGATTAACTAGTTTATTTTCCCCTCTTCTGACACTATAAGTATCCCCACAAGCCCCCGTAATCTGTACTGGTAACGGTCCCCAAATAAGCCCATTATGCATATCTCCCACTGGATTCCATTACTGCCGGCTGTAGTGGCACTCGCGGTGCCATCGGATGATAGCTTAGAAGCCTTCTTCCGTCGCCAGCTGCCCCAACACCCAACAGATGTCAAGACTATAAAGACGGCTAATAATGTCACCATTCGCTATAAAGAGCCTGGCAAGGAGGGTGTTTGTGAAACTACCCCGGGTGTCAACTCTTATGCGGGTTATGTGGACCTCTCACCCACAGAGCACACGTTCTTCTGGTTCTTCGAGGCTCGCCATGACCCTGAAAATGCCCCAATCACCTTGTGGCTAAATGGTGGACCGGGTAGTGACTCGTTGATTGGATTGTTCGAGGAATTGGGTCCTTGTGGTGTCAACAAGAATAATGAATCTTACATCAACAAGAACTCGTGGAATGAGGTCTCAAATATGCTATTCCTCTCTCAACCACTGGGTGTTGGTATGAATATCCTTCAATTTGCTACTCTCCTGCTACCCATCGAACTAATATCATCACAGGTTTCTCCTACGCCGAGAAAGCGGCCGGCACCCTTAACCCTATCACCGGTTCATATGAAGACCCATCATTTGCAGGTATCGATGGTCGCTATCCAGTCATCAACGCTACCGCAGTTGATACAACTGTACTTGCGGCCAAAGCTACCTGGGAAGTGCTGCAGGGATTCCTAGGTGGTCTCCCCAAGCTGGACTCGAAGGTCAAGTCGAAGAGCTTCAATCTATGGACCGAAAGCTATGGAGGGTGAGTTCTCGCTCTGTTTTTGAACTATCCGTTGATGTATCTGATTAACTGACTTCTTTTAGACATTATGGCCCTGCCGTAAGTCAACCGCCTGTCTAACTCATATTAGATCCGCTGAAGTGCTAACACTAGCAAGTTCTTCGATCACTTCTATGAAGAGAACCTTAAGATTGCCAACGGCACCCAGGATGGCATTCAACTCGACTTCAACACCTTGGGAATCATCAATGGTATCATCGATGAAGGAATTCAAGCCAAGTACTACCCTGAATTTGCCGTGAACAACAGCTATGGCATCAAGGCTGTAAGTCTTCAAAGGGTACCATGATATAATTTCACACTAACAAAGGATATATAGATCAATGAGACAGTCTACAACTACATGAAATTTGCCAATGAAATGCCAAACGGCTGCCAGGACCAAATCGCAACCTGCAAGCTCACAAACCGCACTTCGGTATCCGACCTCGCACTGTGCGCCGAGGCAGCCAACATGTGCCGAGACAACGTCGGTATGTAGACCGTACCCATATACCCCCTACATATAACATCTACGCAAAATAACTGACAAAATTCCCCCAATCCCAGAGAGCCCATACTACGTGTTTAGCGGCCGCGGCACCTACGACATCCGCCATCCGAGCGACGACCCAACCCCAGAAAGCTATTACCAAAACTACCTCGCCAAAGACTCGGTAATGAACGCCCTAGGTGTCGATGTAAACTACACGCAATCCAACAACGAAGTCTACTTCGCCTTCCAGCAAACCGGCGACTTTGTCTGGCCCAACTTCCTCGAAGACCTGGAAGACATCCTCTCCCGTCCCGTCCGCGTCGCCCTCATCTACGGCGATGCAGATTACATCTGCAACTGGTTCGGCGGCGAGGCCATCTCCCTCGCGGCAGAATACAAGCACAGCAAGCAGTTCCAGAAGGCGGGCTATGCGCCTTTCCTCGTCGATGGTGTCGAGTATGGCGAGACGAGAGAATATGGTAATTTCTCTTTCACCCGTGTCTATGAGGCTGGTCATGAGGTGCCGTACTATCAGCCGGAGGCTTCACTGCAGCTGTTTAACCGTACGTTAAATGGGTGGGAATTGCCCAAGGGAGAAGAGAAGTTGAAGCAGAATGCTGGCTCAACTGGGCCCAAGTCGGCGACTCATACCCAGTCTTCAGTGCCGTTGCCTACGGCGACCAAGGCTTCTAGGTTTAGTGAGTTGCATTAAGTGAGGTCCACGGGTGGACCTGATTGAATATTATCAAATATTCAAAGGCATTGCGGTTTGAGATTTACATTATGTACGTACGCATTTACCATAACCATAGCAGACTTAAAGCATACCCTCCCGAATGAGAGCCACTGGCGCCTAAAAAGTAGAGCCACTCCGAATAATGTACAAGATCATGAAAGAAAGGAATTAACCGACATTAAGTATTCGTTGAGTACGGTCCTTACGACCCGTGGCGCAGTTGGGGACCGGGATTCTCGCGAGTATTGAAAAAAAAAAAAATGAAAAAAGACCAGCACGCCTCGTAAATGCAGGTATTTCGTCACATTGTAGTGAGGATAAAGAAGGTGATCAAATCAAATATTAACCGCGTGGTGGTACATATCATCGGCGGGGATTGGGTCTCTCGACAATTCATTATTGGGTGGTAGTCTCCTCGTGAGGGTCGCGGAGAGTCTCGGTAGGAGTGTGGGTTTCGGTATGAGGCTTATCCATCTCAGACATTTCATTGGTATGGCCCAGGACTTCGGCGGCGGTTTCGTCGGAGAATCGCAGATCGTCTTCGACGGCAGTGCTGTCCTTGACCTTGAAAAAGATCACAGGGGAGGCAACAAGCATGCTACCGACGAGCATACCCCAGCAAGAGGCGAATTCGGTCATGTATGCGGTCTCCTGTGCATCCAGGCTAAGGGTTTGTTAGTTACAGAAAAGGCAGAGGGAAGAAAAAAAAGTAGGGGTTGCTTACCTCCACATGCCAGCAGCGCCAGCAGACTGGATGCCCTTGTAGAAACCAGCAAAATTGGCCAACTTGCGGCTGTTGTTGGAGAGAGAACCCATGTACCAATAAGTGCAGGTCTGGAAAGCAGCGTCATAGAAGCCGTAGAACATGTACAGGAACATGGGTCCAATATAGTTGCTGTCGGTGAAATCCGTGCCGAGACCCTTGGTTTCCCTCGTATAGCGCTTTTGGAATGCATATCCTCCACCCCAGATGCCCATGGTGATCGCGAGCAGAACGCCAAAGTTGAGCTTGGCGCGCCACGGACGCGAGAGACCCTTCAAATCCAACAACTTGCCGAAGACGAACGCACCCACCATCTGCATCAGCCAGTACAGAAGGCTGTTCAGGGCTCGAGTGCGAACATTGAAATAGGCGAGATTGACGGCGTTGAAGTGGTACGCGTAGAACCAGTTGCTGGCCAGAAACATGGGGAACAGCATGACAATGTACGAATCGTGGATCAGTGTCTCCCAAAGACCCAAGAACTCGGATTTCCAGGTTGGGTTCTTGATCACAATCACGCGCGAGCCGTCCTTGCGCTGGACATGCTTGCAATCTACGAGACACCAGCAGAGAGCGAAGCCAATGGCCATTAGAACAAGGAAGGCAATGTAGGTGCCATTGTTGACGTTGCCGGCGGTCGAGTGCATATTTTGGCCGAGAGGGACCTGTTGATGTATTAATACGTTGGTTTCGGGGAGTTTCAAGGGTGTGCAAATCAACATACCAAGCTCCCAATGACACCCCCCAGGTTGAAAATCACCCAGAAGATAGCAATGTACTTTCCCTTCTCATGCTCATGTGGATAACTCAACATGACCGCCCCCTGGGCACACCACAGCAGACCAGCACAGACACCTAGCAGGGCTCCGGCGAAAATGAGGAAGCCCGCGTTTTGGTTGATGTTGTACGAGAGAAGCGCGGCCACGTAGAGGAAGTACCCGAAGCCACCCAGGGAGAGGGTGAGTCGCAGACCAATGCGATTGGCAATGGAGCCGGCGAAGAAACCAACTACTGCGAAGGTACTGTATAGTGCCGTGTTGGCGTTGTTCACATCGTGGGTGTTCACCTGACCGCCACCACCGAGACCGCTGACGGCGTTGAACATGCCGGGACATAAAAAGCAGACAAATGATACCAGATATAGTTGCATCTCCGGTGAGGCAAAGTAAGGAGCCTCCCATTTGCCTATCTTGAATAGTGGCTTGTACATCCATGCGGGACCTATTACCGCTTGGTCCACGCCTGATTCGGGGTCCGGAGCAGACATTGAGGCAGCCATCGACGCATATTGTTCTGTTGGTCTCTCGGTCTGTTTCTCTTTTTCTTGCTTCTCTGGTTCAGTCATGGTTGTCGGAAACAAGATCTACAGGGGGGCGGGAGAAGAAAAAAAAGAAAAGAAAATAATAGCAGTCAACAAGCGAGCCAAGGGGCTCGAAGAATGTTCTCCCACGTGAAACAAACAAGCTGAAGAATGGTGAAGAATGTAGATCGATCTCTTTGCCAAGGCAAATTCTGAAATAGGAAAAGGGGGTTCTTTTTTTTTGTAGGAAGCTAAGGCTGTTTCAGTAGACAAAACTAACTAAATATAACCGAGTCACACTATTTGGGCTTATCTTGGGGATCCATTTTTTTTTTCCAATGCGACATATACTGATGTCAGTTGATTTAGGGATAAGAAACGATGGAGTCATTGATCATTTGAAGACAAATCAGAAAAGAGAATACAGATGTATTATACAACATAGGGGGGAACCTTGAGGATGTTCACTTTTGGAAATGCGACGGAGAAAGAGGGATGTTGCATCGAACCCGCATGCGGGTACGTCGCATGCGGGGATGTGTAAGATATGTAAGATACGATACGGTATTGTCCACGGGTGCTGTAATTTACAGGCCGAGTCATTTTCTGTACGGAACTATACAATTTCATACAATTTTATATTACTAGTACTACAAGGGTATGTATACTCTGTATACGGAGTTACTATGTATACAATGGTCTATACCACATCGGCATGCCGAATGTCACACAGTCTACGGTTACATCATTGTGGGAGCTTTATGTACTTGGATTTTCCCCTTCTCCTTCGGTCTATTTTCTTTCCCATGAGCTGATCTGATCTGATCTAACAACATTCATAATGCCGGGCAAGACTTCGACCCCGCGCATTACCAAGTTCACCAACTGTCGCCTAGTGTGCGGCTTGAGCTTGATCGAGCAAGATCTCTGGATTGACTCTCTGACCGGAAAGATCCTGAAGGATCAAGAGGCTTTCTATGGATTGCACCTGTCCCCCGACAATATCATCGACCTCGGCGGTCGTATCATTGCCCCGGGTATGATCGATGTCCAGTTGAATGGTGCCCATGGCTTTGATTTCTCTGTACCCTGTGAGACAAAAGAGAAATATGATGAGGGTTTACGCGTGGTGAACCGTGGATTGGCCCGAACCGGTGTCACTTCCTATCTGCCGACACTCGTGAGCTCCACTCCCGAGGTATACTGGAAGGTAAGCAAAGCGCAAGCGGCTCTAAGCAACTCGAACTTCTCCCCCAAACAAGAAAAGAAAAGAAATATTAATCTTTATTCTTTCAGGTCCTCCCCTCCCTCGGCCCAACAGCAGGAACTCATACCCCCCAAGATGGTGCCGAGTCACTAGGTGCACACGCCGAAGGCCCCTTCATCAGTCCTGGCCGCAACGGTATCCACAAGCCCGAAGTACTGCGCGCCGCGGAAACCTTCGACGACCTCGTCTACTGCTACGGTGCCGACAATTTGGGCAGCGCCAGCCCAATCAAGATGATTACAGCCGCCCCCGAAGTCGGCAACATGATGGCCCACATTCCCGAAATCGCCAGGCGCAACATCATCTACGCAATCGGCCACTCCGACTCAACCTACGAGCAGGGTGTTGCAGCCACGCACAAGGGCGCCCGCATGATCACCCACCTCTTCAATGCCATGCGGCCCTTCTACCACCGCAACCCAGGTATCTTCGGTCTGCTGGGACAGAGTGAGCGCCGCAGGCCGTTTTACGGTGTTATCGCCGACGGCATCCATTTGCATCCCACTTCCATCAAGATCGCGTACAATGCGCACCCGGATGGGTTGATCTTGGTTACCGATGCTATGCGGCTGTGTGGTCTGCCGGACGGTGTCTATGAGTGGACCAATGGGGAGCGGATTGTCAAGACCGGGGCACGGTTGACGCTTGAGGGCTCTGACAAGATTGCTGGGTCTTCAGCGACCCTTATCGAGTGTGTTAACAACTTCCGTCGTTGGTCGGGTGCATCGACGGCTGCGGCTATCAATGCCGTCACCGCTACGCCGGCGCGTCTGCTTGGCTTGGAGGGTGTCAAGGGGTCGTTGCAAAGTGGTGCTGATGCCGATCTCATCGTGTTGGGTGAGAGTGAGGATCCCTTTACTGGGCCGACCTTGACGGTTGATCAAGTGTGGAAACTAGGTGCTAAGATCCACGATACTGACAAGGCGGCCACTGTGGGGGTATGAGGTCGTTTTCAATGGATGCGATCTATTTCTTTTCAGGGGGTTCTTCGGTTGTCGTTTTTTTCCGGCCTTGTGTTCAACAGCTCTTCCATCTTAGTTACCGGCGTTTTGAGGTTATGGTTTTGCATTGAGCATAGAATGCAAGCGCATGGTCACAGTGCCAGCTCCATCTTCGGTTTGAATAATTGTTTAGATGTTCAATTTGAAATATCTTTTTTCCTTTTTTTTTTTTTTTTGTTTTCAAAAGAAACTTATCCTCGATATCAAGTTTATCCAAGATCAATTGTATATGTGTCAAAATAAATAAAAGATGCAGGTCTGTCTCGCAGACGCTGGGAAGAACCAGAATTCGGAAAGATGCCCGCATTCCAAGGCGATCCCTCCGCGACTCTGACGGAGCTATGCGCCGCTCGCTCATATGCTATAATAAAACCAAAAGAAGACCAAAAATGAAGAAATAACTTTTACATGCATATCAGATCTTTGACGCGTAATAAGCCCCTGCTTTACAGGCGGGGCTGGTTGCGAGACCAGCCGGCCTCGCCAGCGATCAGCTCGGCAGCACGCTCACCAATGGTCAGGACCGTCAGCATAGGGTTGATGCTAGGCATATCAGGGAAGACACCGGCATCGGCAATACGGATGCCCTTCAGGCCGCGGACCTTCAGGGTGGGGTCCACAACCGCCATGGGGTCGGTGGCAACGTTACCCATCTTGGTAGTACCAGCGGGGTGGTACACGGTGTGGGCAACACGGCGGCCGTACTCGGACAGTTCCTCGTCAGTCTGCACCTTAGGGCCGGGGGCAACTTCGCGCTTGATCCACTCCTTGAAGGGGGACTGCTTGGCAATCTCACGAGCGGCCTTGAGACCTGCCACGATGGTGGCGGCGTCGTAGCCCTCGGGGTCGGTGAAGTAGCGGAAGTCCAGCGAGGGCTTCACGGAGGGGTCGGCGGAGGTCAAGAAGAGACGACCGCGGGAGCGGGGGCGGGGAATGTTGGGGGTCATGCAGAAGGCGTTCACGGGCTCGTCGTAGCCGAGACGAGTGGTGTTAAGGGTAAAGGGAATCTGGTAGCAGTGCATCATCACGTCGGCGATCTTGCCGTCAAATCCAGCGGCGTCCGGCAGCTCGCGGCGCAAGAAGATACCGGCGTCAGAGTCCATGGTGGTCATGTTATGATCCACGGGGCTGTTGAGCTCCCACATGATGATACTCTCGGGGTGGTCCAGCAGGTTCTCACCAACACCGGGGAGATCCTTCACAACGGGAATGCCGAGTGCGGAGAGCTGCTCACGGGGACCAAGGCCAGAGAGCATCATCAGACGGGGGGTGTCGACAGCTCCGGCACACAGAACGGTCTCCTTCTTGGCCCGTAGAGTGTGCTTAACACCCGACTGCAGAGTAACATCAACACCGGTCACGGTATCACCCTCAATGTTGACCTTGTTAACCCAAGCGTTGGTGAGAATGGTCAAGTTAGGACGCTTCTCATCACCACGGAGGATGGGGTGGATGTAGGCGACACTGGCACTGCTGCGGCGGCCGTCATCGGGGTTGTAGGAGATGTTGAAGAAGCCGACACCCTCGGTCAGCTCACCGGTCTTGCGGATGTCATCGTTGAAGTTCTCAATGACCGGGATTTTCATGGCGCTAGAGCAGGCCTGGATCCAGTCCTTGCACAGCTGGTTACGGTGGCGGGCATGCACTGGTTGGATAGTGTTGCGCAGGTTATCAATGATGCGGGTGAAGGTCTCAAAGTCCCAGCCCTTGCAACCCTTGGAAACCCATTGACGGCAATCATACTCGAAGGGACGGAAAGAGATGAGAGTGTTGTGGCTAGAGCAACCACCGAGGACCTTTGCGCGGGAGTGACGGATATTACTGTTACCTGGGGATAGTCAGCACCAGCTTATTTAGAATTTTAGGGAAATCGTCTCCTTACCCATGGGCTGCTCGGTGGTACCATAGTCGTAGTCAAGCTCTCCTCCGAGCAGGCTGAGCCATTCCTTCAAGTTCAGAACGCGGTCATCCATGAAATCACTAGGACCTCCCTCAATAACCAGAGTCCGCTTGTTAGGGAGGTACTCCGCCAGGCGTGCCGCAATCACGCAGCCGGCGGTACCGCCGCCAACGACAATATAGTCGTAGCTGTTCACATCGAGGGCGGGGAGCTCGTTAGTGGTGGCCATGTTGAATACCGGGGAATGGATAAAGTGCGTAGTGAGGAGAAGATTGGAGAGTTATTGGAGAAGATTGGAGAAGAAGGGGACGGCCTTTTTCTAAAAGAGAATTTTCCAAGTAGCTCGGCGGGGGGCGAGGGTGGTCTGATCGGGAGAAAGGCCTTTTTTTTTTTTGACCCAATCTCTGGCGATTACCCAGCTTCCTCCAATTCTTTTTTTTTTTTGTCCTTTTTTCGTTAGACTGAACCTTTGAAGGACTCTGAGTGGTGGCGATCATTGGAAGTGGAGAGAGAAGTGCGACAATTGGGTGGGATAATAAGGTGGTCCACTTGTCTACTGTCCACTCTAAACGGCCATCAGCCCTTTATCGGCAGACCTACTCCGTACATACCTAGGTAGAGACCTATAATTCCAATTTCAATATGGGAGTCCGGAGAAAAGAGGAGAAGGCCAGGATAGGAATTCCCGACCGATACTAGTTTCCAGAATATATAATATACAATATTATATTATAGATATCTAAGATAGAGAGTGTACGTAACCGTTTGCACTTCCTGGCGAAGATATGCCTTTCTTAGTATGAAATTCCCGGAGGGATATTCCAACCAGAGAGAGCAGAAAGTCCAAAGCTAATCCCCGCGCAGGAACTTTGTTCAGCCCATTTTTCAGCCACCGTCAGCCGCTGACCGGATGGCGTACTTAGTACTTGGCAGTTACGTATAAATTATGCGTGGCAGCGGAGTACCAAGTACCTACAGTACATTATCTCCAATCTCCCCCCACCTCGGAAACTCGGGGTTTACGTCGGAGAAACTATAAGGCGGTGTGGATGATTTCCGTATCACTTCTCTTATCTTTTTGTTCGATAATCTTCTACCTATAGCTAAGCTAAGAATTCATATATACACCTTTTTTTGGCAATCATGTCACTCCCCTTCCCACCTCGTCAACTTTATTACAACGGTAAGGCCCAAGCTGCCACCTCCGGCAAGTCATTCCAAACGATCAATCCCGCCACTGCAACTCCGTTGGCCGACATTCAAATTGCCTCCAATGCGGACGTCGATGCCGCCATTACCGCGGCCGATCGTGCATTCCCCTCATGGGCGCAGACCCCACTAATTGCTCGCGCCCGAATTCTTCACAAGGCCGCTGCTCTGCTACGGGAACGGAACGATGAAATTGCACGGATCGAGACTTTGGATTCCGGCAAGGCCTTTACGGAGACTAGCACCGTCGACGTCACGACTGGTGCCGATGTTTTGGAGTACTACGCCAACTTCATTGGTGGTGGTGGTCTGAACGGCGAGACTACTCAACTCCGCGAGGACGCCTGGGTATACACTAAGAAGTCCCCGCTGGGGGTGTGTGCCGGCATTGGTGCTTGGAACTACCCTATCCAGATGTAAGCTCTTTCCTACATTGTCAACTGAGAAATACAATAAACAAAAAGAAAAAACAAAAAGAAAAAGAAAAAGCTGACCTAGATACTAAGTGCCCTCTGGAAATCTGCTGCCTGTTTGGCCGCCGGTAACACAATGATCTATAAACCCAGTGAATACACCCCACTTCACGGTCAGACCCTCGCAGAAATCTACACCGAGGCCGGCCTCCCCGACGGTGTCTTCAACGTGATTAACGGTGCCGGTGATGTCGGTGCCTACCTGACCGGTCACCCACTCATCGCCAAGGTCTCTTTCACCGGCCAAGTGGCAACCGGTATGAAGGTCGCAGGCGCCGCTTCGGGCAGCATGAAATACGTGACAATGGAGCTGGGTGGCAAGAGCCCCTTGATTGTCTGCCCGGACGCGGATCTGGAGAGCGCCGTTGATGGTGCCATGATGGCCAACTTCTACAGCACAGGTCAGGTCTGCACCAACGGCACCCGGGTCTTCGTCCCGCGCACCATGAAGGCTACTTTTGAGAAGAGTCTGCTCGAGAAGATCCAATATGTGCGGGCTGGCCCGCTCTTTGACGAGCAGACCAATTTCGGTCCCCTTAGCTCCAAAGCCCACTACGACAAGGTCGTTGAATACATTCGCCATGGTATTGAGTCTGATCGCGCCACCCTGCTCTGTGGTGGTGTCGAGAAGCCCTCGGTTCCCAAGGACCTGCAGGCCGGTTTCTGGGTCAAGCCCACCGTCTTCACTGACTGCATTGACTCCATGAGAATCGTGAAGGAGGAGATCTTCGGTCCCGTGATGTCCATCTTGTACTATGACACCGCCGAGGAGGCCGTGCGACGCGCGAACACCACTGAGCTCGGTCTCGCCGCTGGTGTCTTCACGAAGGATTTGAACCAGGCTCACCGCATCATTGACCAGCTGCAGGCCGGTATTACCTGGGTGAACACGTGGGGCGAGAGCCCTGCTGAGATGGCCGTCGGTGGCTGGAAGAAGAGCGGTCTGGGCGTGGAGAATGGTCGTCGCGGTATTGAGGCTTGGCTGCAGAACAAGAGCACTCTGGTTGATATGAGCGGTGCCGTGGTCAGTGTCTTCGCCAAGCTATAATGTTAATGTATCATGCAATGTACTCAAAAGCAAGGAGCACAAAATGTACAGAATATAGAACAATTTGAGAGCCAATTTAAGGAAGTATTTTAGCTCTTTTTACATCTTCATTCTGTTACTCGCACATCTTCTACCCAGATATATTTCCATACTGAAGGCACCGACAAGATCCCAGCACTCTTAACGATCATATATATATAGTATATGGTGAATGACATCACGCTACACAAGCACGTATAAATTCTTAAACCCCACAATTAATTGTACACAGCTTGAATTATCCATAGCTAAAATCTTTTGATAAGATCACTTGACTCCTAAAAAAAAAAAACGCACCGCATCTATCAAGTCGCAAATAATCGAGATGACCAGCGAAACCCATAAACCAAAGCAACCATGCAGATATGATTTGCAAAGACAAAACCCATATTTCCGTTCTCCCGTAAAGAAAAAAAAAAAAGCAAAGCAAAGCAAAAAGAATTTAAATCGAAAAGAAAACAAAACCACGAATGAAAATGCCACGAGTTTGAGAGGTATTCATCATCAGAGGGTAGTAATTCTTGTGCCCATGCGGTCAAAGATAAGGTCGCTCTTCAGTGCACCGTCAATACCGCCAATGGCCGAGTCGACCAGGCGCGAGGACATGCTATCCGGGGTGAGCTCATCGTCCTCCAGTGCGCGGCGTTGCAGCTCAGTGTTGATACGAAGATCCTTAGGCACCTTCTCGGGGGTGCCATCGGGAGTAGGCTGCTGGGACTTGGGCGTCTTAGTTGATAGTGGGGCCGGGACATAAGTCCGAGGACGGTAAACGAGAGCCGGTCCCTGGGTGCGGGCATCGGTACCAGCCTGCTCGATCGATTCGAAGTACCGCACGGTTTTGACCTTGAGTTCGAGAGTGGCGTCGCGATCGCAGACGACGAGCGGGTGCTGGTGTAGCTGCAGAGCGGAGAGGGTCCACATGTGGTTCACACCATCCTCGAGGCCCTTCTGCACGGCAAAAGCCTTGTGCGCTCCGGTGGCCACAATCACCACTTCCCGGGAATCCATGATAGTCTGAATACCAACAGTCATAGCCATGCGGGGCACCTTGTCCGTATCACCGCCAAAAAAGCGGGAGTTTGCCAGGATGGTGTCGTAGGCCAGTGTCTTGACGCGCGTGCGGCTGCTCAGCGAGGAGCCTGGCTCGTTGAAGGCGATATGACCGTCTGGTCCAACTCCACCCAAGAAGAGCTCGATGCCACCATAGCGGGCGATCCGTGCCTCGAAAGATGCACACTCGGCTACAAGATCGGTAGCGGTGCCGTCCAGGATGTTAATGTTCTGCGGTGGGATGTCCACGTGGGAAAAGAAGTGCTTGTACATGAAGCTGTGGTAGGACTCGGGGTGATCGCGAGGCAGACCGACATATTCATCCTGTATTGGGGGTTAGGGGGCTGTTCTTTTTTTTTTCTTTCCCGTGATCTTTGTTGCACATACCATGTTGAAAGTCACGACATTCTTGAAGGAGATCTCGCCGGCGCGATGACGCTGCACGAGGATCTTGTAGATGAGCTCGGGGCTACTACCAGTAGGCACACCAAGCACGAACGGCTGTTCAGGCGTCGGATTGAACGCCTTGATACGGCCTAAGATGGAAGAGTTAGTCTTAGCATGAGTTGCGCGCATTAGGGCGAGGATCGGAACTTCAGCTTACTGATGATGTAGTCTGCAATATAAACAGACACCTCACGGGGATCTTCTCTGATAATGACACGCCTATATCGAGAAGCCAGCAGATTAGTATCGAGGGCAGAATGGGATATATAGAAGATGTCACGAACATAATTACGTCAGTGTTTGGATTGGGCGTAGGCTAAGGAGTATGGGAGAGGAAGAAGAAGAAGAAGAAGAAGAAGAAAAACAGAAAGGAGAAGTTCTATCTAAGGGAACGAAAAGAGAACATTAAGGGAAAAGGAACCATATGGGTTACAGTGTGGAGTGTACGACAGTGACAGAAGAGAAGGTCGTATAGAGAGGGAGAGAGAGCCACGTGCAATCTCCCCTCTATGCCTCAGATAGGAACTGACGTCGGGTTACCGCACAAGGAAGAGCCCAGATAGCCCATGGACTTCATTCCGATTCCACGGTTTCTATCAAGGTCCACTCGGGTGTATTCCATGTGGTCCAACAATCCAGCCAAAGAGTGTGACACCGGGGGGAACAAAGGGAAATAGGCATTCTGATTGGAGTATGGAGCTCCATATTGCACATGGTGTGTCTGAAGGTTCCATTTGAGAAGTGTAGGAGTTGCATCCGGTGATGTCGGTAAAAAGCTGAACAGATTGAATTATAGAGTGGCTCAGTGCAACCCTACCTCTATCCGTACGATCGTGGTAGCATTGTAGCTGCCGGTATGGTATTGGTATGGGGGGATGTCACATGACTGGGAATTGCATCCGGATTACAGTTACATACAGATCACATGACATATAGTGGATATGATACCTATCTAAGTACATAGTTCCAAGGTGACTACCTACATACATAAGTATATAATGCCCAGGTGTACAGATGTATATATATAATTAATATGTAATATGTATATGTATATGTATATGACAATGTATATTGACTCTTAAGATTGTGTACGTCTTAACTTGTATCTGAATATTAACTATGTACATGTAGAATGCCAAGATATCCCGTGACCTCTTCAGCGGGGGAACTAAGCTCCTATCTCCCCTTATCTCTCTAGTCCCAGTTCCTTTCCCCGACATTTGCGGCTCTGGGGGAAAACGACAAAGCTCCCGAGGTCCAAATTTTGACTCCTGCAACCTTTTACCCCTTGTCACCTGACGCGTGCATTGGCTTCATATTTCTTACCTGTCAGACGTTTGCGGCCACACCTTGAATCTCCCGACACTGCACCCTCTGCATCCTACCTTTCTGGGCCGCTGCAGGCATTCCTCCTCGGGCCATGGCCCGGAAAGAGGACATGCTGCCCCCAGGTTGGGAGGACCTAGATAGGTATGTCGATCTCCTTTTTTTTTCGCTTGGCTCATCCCCTATCGACGTTAGTCCTCGCCACACCCCCCATCTCCCCTCCCCTCCCCTCTCCTAAATCTGCCTGTCGGGGTATCTCCCTTCACTGTGGAACGTAGTTGTCAACCTGGGGAGGGTATTTTAGATTATTTCCACTTTAGGAAATATGACACCTCGGACGCGCTGACATGGCACAGGCAGATGGGTCAGCTCTTTATGATGGGCTTTGATGGAACTTCAGTCAATCCACAGATTCGATCACTCATTGAGAATTATCACTTGGGTGCCGTGCTACTATCTGCCAAAAATCTGAAATGTATCTTTTCAAAAGAACCCTCCAGCACAGTAAATTTTGGACCGTCACTGACGCATTTACAGCGGCCGAGGAGACAACCAGATTGGTTCTGGAATTACAGACCATTGCGCGTGATGCGGGCCATCTCGTTCCATTACTAATTGCCTTGGATCAGGAGAACGGTGGTGTCAACAGTTTATATGATGAGATATATATTCGCCAATTCCCTAGTACCATGGGTATTGCAGCCACTGGGTCCAAATCTTTGGCCCACGAGGTGGCTGTCGCGACAGCACAGGAACTCAAGGCCGTCGGGGTCAATTGGATCTTAGGCCCTGTTTTGGATGTTTTGACCAATGTGCGAAATCAACCATTAGGTGTTCGTACCGCCGGTGACGATCCCCAAGAGGCGTCTCAATACGGTGTCCAGTTCATGAGGGGTTATCAAGAAGCAGGTTTAGTAACCTGTGGAAAACACTTTCCATCCTATGGTAATTTGGAATTTCTCGGCTCCCAGACGGATGTCCCAATTATTAGGGAATCTCTGGAGCAACTCAGTCTCAGCGCGCTTGTACCCTTTCGCAACGCTATAACTCAGGGCCTGGACGCCATGATGGTCGGAGGTGTTTCCTTATCATCTGCTGGGATGAACGTGATGCACGCCTGCCTGAGTGATCAGGTGGTCGACGAGCTCTTGAGAAAAGATCTTCAGTTTCAAGGGGTGGTCGTTTCCGAATGCTTGGAAATGGAGGCGCTCACACATAATATTGGAGTAGGAGGTGGCACAGTGATGGCCAAGAACGCCGGCTGCGATATCATCCTTTTATGTCGGTCATTCCCCGTCCAGCAAGAAGCCATCAATGGGTTGAAACTTGGCGTGGAGAACGGTATCATCGGCCGTCAGCGAATTGAACAATCGTTGTGCCGCGTTTTAGATTTGAAGGCGCGGTGTACTTCGTGGGAACAGGCACTGAACCCTCCGGGCCTTTCTTCACTTACACAGATGCAACCCTCGCATACCAACCTTTCCACCCGAGCCTACAACTCTTCCATCACAGTGATGAGAGATAAGAATAATTTACTTCCGTTGTCCAATGTCATCGAGGCAGACGAGGAACTTTTGCTTCTGACTCCGCTGGTCAAGCCACTCCCAACGTCCGCGGTTTCTCTCTCGGTCGCGGAGTCTGCGCATGGGTCACTGGATCCATTATCTTCGGAACGAACCTCCTCGATTCTGAGTGGCGAGGGGGTCTTCAAAGAACTTGGACGATCACTCTCGCGGCAGAGGAATGGGCGCGTGTTGCACACCTCCTATACTTCCAACGGCGTGCGTCCCATCCACGAGGACCTCATCCAAAGAGCGAGTGCTGTAGTCGTTGTCACGGCAGATGCAAATCGCAATCTATATCAGCAAGGGTTCTCAAAACACGTCTCCATGGTCTGCCAATCGCAGTATACCTCATCCGGTGAACGCCGCGAGAGGCCATTGATTGTGGTGGCCGTTAGCTCGCCATATGATTTTGCCATGGATTCATCCATTGGGACTTATATATGCACGTATGACTTCACGGAAACAGCCCTTCAAGCATTGGTCAAGGTCTTGTATGGCGACTTGACACCCTCAGCGGCCCTGCCTGGCTCCATTGGTCGAACGCAGAAGATTCATCAGTCTCGACAGCACTGGCTTGTCGAAAATTGGAACGAGGATCGCGACTCTTTCGCGTTGGATGCTCTGCTCGAGACTATCCGTGCCGACTGTGCACTAGGCCAGCCATCGGAACTTCTTGGAGCTACCGCTAGCAGCTTCTTGCTACGAAAGGAGGATGTCGACGAAGCCCATTTCGTTGTCCGGAACAGTAGCACGCAGGCCCTCTATGGGTTCTGTGCGACCTACTTCTTTCGATCAACAGGCACCGGTGTGCTTGCATGTCTCATCGTGGACCCCTCCCGAAGGAAACTATCAATCGGACATTCTCTTCACAGCCGCGCGATTCGGACTTTACTTCAACGGAGCGGGATGAAACGCTTCCAGCTAGGTTCCCGATTACCAGGGATCTACCTTGGCATTCCGACCGTCAACCCCGTTGAGCGCAAGCGGCTACGGCAATGGTTCGCGAACATGGGGTGGAATACCGGACTTTCGCGACCAGTGTGCAGCGTCATCCTCCGCAACCTGTCGACATGGGTGCCACCCGAAGGACTCACTGCGACCCTGCAGAGTGCCGGGATCACATACGACCTCGTGTATGGCTGGGACTTTGCGCCCGCGATCCTCGATCACATTAAAACATATGCGCGACAGGGCGTGGCCGATATCTACCGCATGGCTCTGGGTGGCGCGCCTAACTGCGGGATCATTCGGGCCAAGCGGCCCTCCGACGGGGTCATCCTCGGGAGTATCGTGATCTACAATGAGCGATCTGCCTTGGCGGAACACATGCCCATGCTGCGCGCCATCCAGGCTTCTGTCGGAGGCATTTCATCTCCGGTCATTTCTCCTTACGGTGAAGATTACTCCACGGTTATGCAGGGCCTGATCCTGCTGGCTATCAAACAGATCCGGAAGTTGAGTGCCAATGCCGTGGTTATGGACTGTGTACGTTCTTCGCTTCCTTTTTTTTCTCTCCCTCCATTCGTCCTCTAACCAAAAAAAAAAAAAAATAGGTCGACGGTGACAGTAACTTTGATAATCTCTCCACAATGGGCTTCACTATGCTCCACAGCTTTGAGGAAGTGAACTGTGACGCAGCTACGTGGACAATGATGCATACGTAGTCGAAGAGATCACACTTGATTCTATTCCCCTTTTCATTTTCTCTTTGTACTCTTTTCGGTCCTGTTTTCCTCACGTCTATGATATCCATATCGCATTGGGTTTGGCATTTATTTTATCTTATTTTCTTTCTTTCTTTGTTTCCTTTTTTTCAATTGGATCTAGTCCATCTTCTTTGTTTCACGCGATCCGGTAACGGTTTCTTCCGAGGAGTTTCTTTTCATACATATTTTCTATTTTGGGGGCACTTGGTCTGAGGTACGGAAAGTTTGTCCTGGCATCATTTGGTCCCATCCAATAAATACTTCTATGATCACAGGGTTCCCACTGGCGATCACCAGAGATATACATCTGCCTTATAGAAGAATGTATAGAGTAAATGTGGAATATTCTATGGCTAGTGGGGATTTGGGTTGAATGAATTGATTTGGATGGATTCATGTATGTATATCCATATGTAGTTATGTACTTTGTACTCCGTACTTCTTACCTACAACATAGTCCGTCACAAGTTCCAAACGGGTTATGCAAGACTTAGATTAATTTACGGGCCATATTAATTACAATGACCTTTTAGCTTTCAGAAGGCATCATGATTAAAGCCGAGATCTTACTGGACCGGAAGTCCGTTGGAGCTCGACCTTGGCTAAACTAAACTCGATGTACTTCATACAATGCACTTCTAACTTCAGGGTTTTACGGGGGGGAAATTGGGGGAAATTGTGGGAATTGTGGGAATTGTGGGCGTAGAACGGAACTCCGCTTTGGCGCCGGCAGAAGCCAAGCATCCACTTTTTTGGGGGTCAAAAAAGAAAACAACAGGGTCTGTGTTATGAGTGTAGTACCTGTTGTCTTAGTCGTGGGTTTTGTTGTTTTTTTGTTGTTTTTTTATTTTTTGTTTACGAGGTGACATTAGAAGGGAACTCGTATATAAAGAAGAATTCTTCTCTCTTACTCTGATTGTTACCTATATCTTCTAACCTTCTACTCCGTATAGAATCAAAGATGCAAACTAAACAGGTTTCTCGGCCCTCGGGGCCTAACTTTGACCCGGGCCAATGAGTTTTCTGCGTTCAGAGTTTGAACCAATTTAGTTTTCTGTTTGCGTTAAAAATCCCTCAGTTGTACAAGCGGAGCTTCTTCTTTCTTTTTCTTTTTTTTCGCCGAAGCTGAACTGGTCTCCTAGAGGTCTCTACATTCCTAATCTACGATTCCAGGAATGTTACAGAGATATTCCTCAGAATATAAGTGGTACATGACCAATAATACATGCTCATACCAGTCTGAAGCTTTTCGGGATCTCAGGCCCAAACCCAAAGGTTCGATTGAGACCGTTGAAAGACCTCGGGAGCTTCCAACCTTGGAACCTTGGAACATTAAACCTTGGAACGAGCCCATAGTCAACCATGGATGGCTCCCGTGGTCAGAACCTTGGTATACATTTGTAGGCTGCATCGGGAAACGCGCCGGAAGAAGAATGAAAAAGGAATAAAAAAAGGAAAAGAGATCATTTCGGTAATAATCAAATCGGGTAAATGCACATACTCTTCATTGGTTCACATGCGAAAACGAGGAAGCTTCTCTCGCCACTCAATCTCCTAGTCTCTCTTACCGTCTGACATCCCCCCCCCCTGGACCATCCTGTATCTCCTTCCATAATGGATTTTGTTTTATTTGAAATCTAGAGAATTTCTCCAGATTATTAAGACAGGTTAAAAAAAAAAAAAGAAAAAGATGCACATGTACCGTGGCTAGGGAACTATACATACTGCACTAAGAAAGTATATGAAGTATGAAATGTGAACCTTGGAACTTTATACGGAGTACGGAGTAGATCCACGGACATCGCCGGATTCGACACCAAACAGCTCAACTTGTTTAGGCTACCGAGGCACTTATCGCCCACAATATTACATGCATGATAGCATTGCAGATTGCAGATTATTGTTACCGTTTTCAGTGGGGCGCTAATAGCCAAAGTACAGGGTCCAGCAGAGTATGGGAGGGGGCACCGGTTTCTGATCCAATGCGCCGCATATTCTGATTGGATGCCGGTTGGCCCCTACAGCTGCAGGTCAGACGGCCGATGATGATCATCCTTGAGGCGAATGTGATCGCATTGTTGAGATGTAAAAAGGGAATTATGTACTCCGTAGATATAGTGTAGAAAGCAGGCTTAGACAATTATATACATAATTCATTCAGACCTTATACAGTAGACATACGAAAGTAACAACTTTTCGGTACTCATCACTCCAATATTATGAATTATATTATTAATATGTGGCGTTTTCAGGAGGGGGGGGGTCGACCCGAAGCAGCAGTACCTTAATAGGCAGGTGGGTATTCGTTAAAAGGGAATTTAATATTTTTAGATTATACAGACTCTTTAGGTACTTGGATCAGAATTGCCATACAAACCTTGGAAGTAATGGAGGTGATTGTATATAATATCAACATTGAACATCCGTTGATCTTCAGGGCCCAGCGAGAGAGATGATTGCCGAGAGCCGGCGATCAAGTCTTACCCCATCAGTGCTGAGGGATTTGCATGTTTAATTGTTATTGGATATGAGTGTCTGAGATACTCCGTACTACTCCGTATGAAAAAAGGATTTTTTTTAAAAAAAGAATTATATATTTAATATTAAATGTATTAAACCTATTAAACATATTAAACATAAAAGATAAATTCATTTTATCTACTCCGTACTCCGTATAAATCTATATAAATTATATAAATTATATGAATTAGATGAATTAGATGAATTATCGAATTATCCATAACAATAAAATAAAAGCTGACTCAGCGCCGCGTTCGTTCTCCGCAAAAACCGCGGCTCCACTATTCCCCGAATCCGTTGATCGTTTGGGTGCAGAAGGTCGAGATTCCTCTCTTTCTCCCTCCCTCTCACTCACTCACACACACTCTCTCTCTCTCCGGTGATTTGTTTCTTGTCTTTCTCTTTAGGGACACACTTTAATACCTCTCGATACCCTTTATATCCACTATAATCCTGACATTTCCATTTCCGTCTCAAATGTCCTCTCCGCCTTCACTCCCGCCTTAGCCTATCTTTCCGCTCCGTTGCTTGCAGCATTCCCCAGGTCTTGTCTACTCATCCTGGGGCTTCTCTTCGTCTGACCTCTTTCTCTTACCCTTTTCCTCTCCTCTTTTACTTTACTCCTTTCCTCTCCTCTTTCTCTCCCTGTCTTTATATAAGAGGCAATTCTATAACTATTCCTCCCCCGCATCGTCTACGGGTGTGCCTCCGTATCGCATAAGCTCTTACCATGGAGGGCTTCGATACTATGGCGATGCCGCCATATTTGGCCAGTCCCTTGTCACTTGGGAATTTGCAGAGTACCGACTATCTCAATGCCATGTCTGGCCTGGATCTACCGGATCACCGGTCCAACTTCGATTCCGAGACCTTTGTTAGGTGATTAGATCTCCAAGTGGGACGAGAGGGGGTGGATCATCCACTCCCGCTCGACGGTTGAAATCGTTGTTGTCGTTTTTTGCTAATTTAATGTACAATAGTGAGGATCTCGCTAACTTCGCGCCTCCTAATTTGTCACATCAACTGAGACGTTTCTCTTCTGCATACGATGATCCTTTCACCGAGATGGTGGCGCCCTTCGACCCAGCGCCCCAGGAACAACCCCAAGACTCGTCGATCGACCACAACAACAAGCTGTTAAGCTTTTCGCTACCGGTATATCCCTTCACACTCCTCGACTATTCCATGCGCCGAGCCCACTTATCGGTGGCGGCACAGTTGCACGGGATGTTCTTTCTCGCCGAGTCCCCCTATACAACATCCCCTTCGGAAAATGCCCCGCCACAACAAGGTGCCGAGTTGACATGTTATCGTCGCAATCTGTTCCAAATTACCGGTTCAGTAACTTTGCCCCGCGGGATGCGCTATATCATGACCGACCAAGGCGACCGAATTCCCATCCTCGCACAGGAACTCACCGTATCAGCCACAGAATCCGTGGAAGGAAACCCGGTGAAGATTATCTCGGTGCCATGGAAGACCCCCTCGGCGGCGGCCGCGAATTCTGGCACGGTACCCGAGGAGAACAACCCTAGCACTGGTGCTAAGATCGAGAAGGAGCCTCCCCCAATTCCTTTGGACATCATGGCGGGTCAGGATTTGGATTCAGACTACGCAACCTTCCCTATCGCCTGGAAGCGTCTACAATTCCGTGTCGCGACCGCCAACAACGGTCGCCGAAAGGAGCTACAGCAACACTTCGTCGTTCGCCTCAAGGTGGTCGCGACTTTATCCACTGGTGCGAAGATCCCCATCTCGGAGGTGCAGTCAGGTCCTGTCATCGTTCGTGGTCGTAGCCCACGCAACTTCCAGTCACGCAAAGATCTACCCCTTAGTGGGAGTGCTGCCGCTTCGCGCAAGAATGCCCAGGCCAACTCCTCGAATTCCGCTATGAACCGCACACCAACAAGCGATTCCGTCCCGCGTCGTGCCAGCGTGACCCCCGCAAAGACGAAGCCAGCCGCCCAGAGCAGCTCTCCTGAAACAACGTCCGTTCCCCCGCCGAGCATCATGCAGCAGACCAAAGCAACCCCAGATTGGACCCCCATCCCACAGTCCGCATCAAACAATGTCATGTCTCATGCCCCGAAGTCCATGTTCCGTCATTCCAGCCCGGAGCAACTCTCTCAGGCCGACTCACATCGCCGCGTCAGTTCCACAACGGCGGCCGCCGCACCGATCAATTTGTCGTTACTAGACGAGGAAGAAGGCAGTGACCCTAATCTCCATCTTGACCAAAAGATGGTGTCCCCTTTCGCTACCGAGTTGTCACATCAGCGATCGCTGAGTCTCGACCAATCTGCGCCCCCTTCTAAGATGCGCAAGCTCTCTCATGCTGTCTCTCAAACCCCCTCGCGGAGCGTTGCTTCATCCATGCCGTTGCTAGAGACTGCCAACCTGCCCCAGTCATTCGCGTCATCGCTCCCCTTTCCGAACGAAAACACTGATCTTCTCTACGAATACTTCCCCCTCGGGATGGATGACTGGCAAGCCCCTGTCGATGCTGTCTACCGACCACATGTAGTGCATCACACCAACATGCCGGAGATGAAATTCGTGGCCTCTAGAGGCCGGAGCAAACGGTACTTTGCCGCAGAAGACGTGTTCTAAACATCCCCAGTACTGGGATGTTCGGTTAATGGCGCTGGGTGGTGTCTGTCTCTTCCTTCTCGCATCTGCATTGTCACACTGGGATGAGGTGTTTCTTGAATTTTTTAGGGGGGGGGGGGGTTATCACTGCTTTTTTTTTTTTAGATTTGGCTTTGTGTTTGTCCATAAAACACAAAGTACGAAACATGGTTGATTCCAAACTGACATGTCGAATGTGTTACTGATCTTAATGCTCAGTCGGGGGGCATGGATGGTTTCAAGGATCTGATTTTAATCTTTGAATTCGAATCGTGCAAGGCGAAAATGGCGAATGTGGCGTGCTTGGGCGTTTTGACTTGATTTCCTCGGTTGTTTTGGTTGGATTTTACTTGTAGGAATTGGATGGGGATGGGTTTTGGATGTACTCGGATTACCCACGTTGGGACTGGGATTGGGATTACGATTGGCACTGGGGTCTGTTTTTTTCTTTCTTTTTTTTTCTTCCGTTTATTGTCTTCTTTTTGGGATGTGGTTTAGTGGTTTAGTTATATCCCATTGTGTTATGATATCACGCTATTTACTTGATCGTGATGGGGGTTCTTTGGTGCAGCGAGAAAACCCTTCAGCTATGTTCTCGTGGCCATGCCATATATTGAAATCCCATCTTGGGCTGTCCACTTACTTCTTTCTCTTTTATCTTTCGGAAAAACGTAGACATGATAGAATCAAATTGCAAGAGTAAGCTCACTCAGTGAGTCGATTTTTGTCATTTCCTTAAAACTAACCGAAAAGGCGTTGCCGGCATCATAGATATCCGAGTCCATCACCGCCAATAGTCTCCAGATCAGCCTTGATCTCCCATTCCGTCGCGCCAACCCGGCCCGCAATCTCAGCCTGCCGCTGCTTGCCCATATTCAGCCATAGACGCAATAGATTGCCATCAACCATACCACGGCCAGCAGCGCCGTCGCTTTCTATAGCCCGGAAAGCACGCGGGTTTAGACCGGCAGGATGGTCGACGGTGTTGATCAATTGAGACTGTAGTGCTGATAGTCGACGGTATGACTCCTCAGCAACCGATGTCACAAGCGCCAAAGACCCATTTTGCGAAGCGATGAGAACCTGGTGTTTGGCGAAGGTCTCATCCACGTCCATTGCTTCCTCGGATGACTCGGTGAGCTCCGATGAAACTGCCGTGCGAGGCAGAAGAGTGACCGATGATGCGAAGTTGCCAGTGTAGAATTTGCTTCGGCTGAGGAGTCGATCGCCGTTGGAGGATTTGGGGTCTTCCGGGTCGTATTGCAGGACGTGCAGGTTGCAGTCGCTGTCAGCGACTAGCATGTACAGCTTGTTCCCGTCCGGGAGGAAGTCGGCTGCCACCACCTCCAGGTACTCGGGGTCTTTGCCGAAGAGTGTCATTCTATATGGCTCCTCCGAGTAGCCGGCGAACCAGAGTCCCTTCACGGCATCTCCTAGGATAACCATGCCGGTGCCCTTGAGCTCTTTGGCGACATTGACGTAGCATTGCATGTCCATAAATGCAACGGGAAGAAGGCTCCCATCTTCCTTGAGACCTCGGACCATGCACTTCTGTCCCTGGGCTACGATTATGAACCCTTGGCCACCGATGCCAGACAGCGCGGTCACTGCACCCTTCACTGACTCCTTGCCAATCAGCTTGAGTTTGCGGCCTGTCTCCGGCTTTTCGGGATCTGGGGCCACTTTGATCACATCAAAGACATAGATCGTCCCACGAGCTGGCATATCTTCCCCTTTAGCAATGGCGGTTCCGACCACGATTAGATCCCTGCGCTCGTGTGTATTCTCCGAAACCTCAATATTCACGTTTTTCACCGCTGTCACCTGCTCATCGGGATCCAGAGGGTAACTAGAAATATTAGTATTCAGAACTGTCGCATCTTGAGTTTGTGGGTGAGGTTGGAGGGGGGGATTTACCTGTCAATAATGGTCCATGTCTTTGGACTGACGACCTTGATGCTGCTTTCGGGGATTTTCGGACAAAAGGATAGCTCTTGGGATTGAATTAGCACAGCATGATGGGGAAACGCTTGAAGCAATCACAAACCTTCATTCCGCCACTCAGGGTGAAGATCATCACCCTCCGGCAACTTGAAGTCACCTTGGTGGCTTGTGCCGAGAACATAGGTCTCAGAAGACGTCGAGTAGGCCAAGAAATCGACTTGCTCTTCAATCGGAACTTTGCGCAATGTCCACGGATAGTCAAATTGAGTTTGAGAAGGTAGTTGACAAGCCCGGAGACAGCTCTACAAAGACAGAATTAGTAAATAGAGACAGCATCACAACGGTGAACGAAAAGTCTCACCTGGGAATCAACGTAAATGAACCCATTTTCACAGCCAGTGTCAGCCGAATCAAAGGGACTTAGCCAACGTGTAAAGCCTCCTCTAAGACGAATGATGTGCGGTGAGCTCTTTGCAGTCTTAAATACAAAGCTTGATGAGGCTCCCGGCATAAAGATGGTGCTAAACCCTGAGACATTAGGAAGAACCCTCAGGGGTCTCAATCGCTGTTGTTTCTGTATTTGAGAGGATACTTCCCCTGGAGGGGCTTTTGGTAGGACATGATTTGACTCTCGGAAGAATTGCAAGCGACGAGTCGATCCATGACCAGCATTTGCCGGGACTAGGCTTGGTTTATAGAATACTAGATCGTCATTTGCAGTTCGAACCTAGAATGCTTGAGTTAGAGATCAGAAAAGCCATTGACAAAAGGTTTCTTACGATCAGATAAGGTGAAAGGCTAGAACTATCACCAAGATTGGCAACAACAAATTCTGTCAGCGTCTCCCGATTATTAGATCGTTTGGGTGGCTCGGTCGACAATACGGGTGGTAAGCAGTCGACGCCTTCAATGATCGCGATCAACTTCATGTCAGAAAGTCGGAAGATCTGTAATGTAAGTCAGAACCAATGCCTAAATCTTCTTTTTGCGACCACCTACCGATAGCTTATGCTCCAAATTCAATAGGAATAGAAGCATTTCGCCGTCTGACAAGTCCTTCGACGATGAGCCTGCAACGCTGAATGACTGTGAATTATCGTGATAAAGGCACCCGGAGCGCCACTGTGACGAGCTAATCTCATTTGAAAGCGGAACTTCATCGAGGTCACCACTTTCATCCGCCTGCAGAAGCAATACTGATGAATCATCCCGAATAATCACAAGATAAGGATCAATAAAGCTGGCGCTCACAGCCACGCGCTCGTCACTGGTGTCTTCATCCCAAACGGGGTAAATCTGTGACAATCCCAGGTCTGTAGAGTTTCACCGTTAGCTTATGCAATGCTTGCCAGCAGGCTGGAGTAGAATGTACCTATGTCGTAGCTTCTGACTTCATTCCGCAGAACCTGAACTAGACGAGTATCGCCTGCCAAAGATCCAATATCAACCGTGCAATCTTCGTTTGGGTTGAACTCTGGTGCTTTGAAAGGGCTCAAGCTTTGTTCTTCCACGACGAAGACCTCGTTCACCTCCTGCTCTGAATCCGCAGACCGAGAGATAACCACATATTGACGAGAGGGGTTGTCTGTGCTGGAAGGCCCTCTCCTTTTTTGCACGCTGGCTGACCAGACACCATCCGCGTCATCGACTTTCAGAGACATAGTAGTCAAAGGATCAATTTCGCGCTTGATGACTACCAAGCCACCGCCTCTGTCTGAGCCCTGAGATGCCACCAACTCCAGTTCTGCGGCAACAGTTTCACTTGCAGTTTGGCCTTTGCGATTCGTATTCGAGAAAGCTTTGCCCAAAGTGATGTCCCTCAATGGACCAATGCTAGGAAGTTGATCGTTGAGTCGAAAGTTATAAAATTCGGGGGTTGAGTTGTCGGTTCCCATGCGATTATCGACTTGTGTCGGCCCAGGTGCTGAGGAATAAAGGTCATCATCCTCCATCTGGTCATCATCATCCGACAGACCATCCAGACCATCCGCTGTTTGTTTCGACTCAAGCCGAGCTTTTTTAGTAGAGGCGGATGAATGCGACCATTCTAGGAGCACCGAGTCGGCATCTTCGCTGCCGATGAAAACGTTTCCATCCCCGAGACAAGTGGAGCAGGAGGCGGCCGACTTCAAAATATCCCCACCTGCATGCGCCGGAAGGGAGTGAACAGTGATACCGGAGACAGACCGACCATCAAGTTTGAATTTGATCAATGCCATGTCGCCGGATGCAAGTGCTAGGAGGAGGTCACCGCTATCACCACCAAGTCGCTCAACCACGCAGCCTTCCAGGCGGAACGCCAAGTCCGATTGGTCGGTCATTGAAAATGAAGAAACCTGCCTTGAAAACTCATTAACTCCCACCGCATTGGTTTTACCGGCTTGGTCCACATGAACAATTTCATTTGAGCCAAGAAGCAAGGCACCTCCTACTGGAAGTGGAAGTGCCACGACTTTGAACAGATCACTAGGAAGACGAGATACCGAAAGAAGGGTGGTAGAAGCTCGCTGCTCAAGGTCCAGTGTAAACACGGCGTAGAATACCACGTCCTTTCTTTCATGGAGAAGGGCAGTAGAGGTTGCGACTTGAGAATACAAAATTCCAAATGTCGGCTCCCTGTATTCGTATAAGAACGCAAGACTTATGGGGTGTAGCAATGAAGGATCCAAGGCAGTCAATGGCAGGACGAAAGACGAGGAATAGGGTGTTTGGTGGATTGGTCCTTCTTTGCTATTCCCAATCTGTGCTCCTCCACCAGAGTTCTGAATTGGGCGTTCTCCGTCAAGCTCCGAATCGTAGTCATCCATCACCAAGTCATCACCCGCCTGATGAAAGGGCAAAATCGCAAGGTTGCGAATTCCAAAGTTGTACACCGCGCATCTACTGCTTGGGTCAACGCTCAGAATGCTCCCACACCGGCTCAGATCAGGCACCCAGGGACTGCGGGTCAGGTCATCCCGCTCGTAGTAATGGATGGAAATTGTTGAGATTCCATGACGCTCAGGGTCCCACTCAATCAAGCTAAGCTTGGCGTTGCGGACTGCAATCAAGATGGCTTCTCCACCACTCTTGGTGTTCAAGATTTTGACTCGGCTTAAATCTGTCACGGTTCCGGATAACGGGTATTCTTTTTCCAGTACTAACTTCGTTTCTGGTTGAGAAAATTGCAAAGAATGGGGCTCTGAACTTTCCTTCTGTGGCTGAGAGGAGACCACCTTAACGAGAGAGAAAACTTGCAATAGAGAGGTTCTGATAACAATCAAATTGCTGGCGGTGGCTGAGGTGAAAGGAACTGCCAAAGCATGGGTGACCCCCGTGGGGGGTAATAGCTCTGTGTAGCACTGCATTTGGAGACGTTGTCCACCGTCAAAGCTTGCGAAAGGCTTGATACTGCTAGGAAACCGCCAATGAGCTAAATTGTGTTTTTGATATGGCCTAAGATGCACATTGCAATTGTAAACCTAGGGGCAGAAAACCGAGAATGTGAAGTCTTCCCAGTACCAAGAAAGATAGCACCCAGAAAGGGTTTAAAATAGACACGAGAAGCGATCAAGATCAAAATCAAGATTGATCTCTACCTTGTGCAGTCAAGTTTGTAGCTCCTTTGAAGCGGAATCAAAGCGGAGATGGGAGCAGGTCAGCTGACTGGTGTGGCAGAATCGAGCGGCCAATATATTCTGCTGGATAAATCCTACCGCCCTTTGCTGCATATGCCTCAAAATGGTTTAGCGTCAAAACAATCAATGACGACATAGGTGATCCTCCAGCTCCAGGGAGATCATTTTTCTTGATTTGATGTTATTGTATGTCTCATTCCTGGCATCATTCCTTCAGTATCTTGCTAGGAGTATTAATGCAGGCCCCACAACCAATGTGTACAGTGTGAACTGCTATCCTTCAATATGGCACTCCTTCAGACTTCCCTCATCTGGGCTGTGTATGGGGTGGTGGTAGCTATTCTACTGGCAGTGGCGTCGGTGTTTATCTATGTCTACCAAACTCCTCGCGACCGCTCTCCTTCGGTTACTCTGACTTGCATCATTTCAATTACTAGTCTTCTTGCAACAGTGCTCTTGCTGCCTGTCGATGTCGCTTTGGTATCATCCACTACGTCGTCCAAGTTAGGCCAGCGGAAAGACTGGGCAACACAGGATGTGGTGGACAGAATTACTTATTCCTTGACGATCATCTATTATCTTCTCTACTCCTTGGATGCCCTGCTCTGTCTTCTCGTTATCCCCTTTACATATTTCTGGTATGAGGAATATGATGAAGTTGCGACCGAGGAAGGGGTCCAAACTTTGGGCCAACGAATTTGGGGTGCCCTGAAATACACACTTTCATTCGTTGCAGTCATTGTGATCTTGTTCCTGGTTGGTTTCTTCGTTCCAGTGTCACAGGGAAAGAATGACATGGATCTGGATTACTTCAGGCGCTTACTGACTGAAAACCGTGAGTATTCGAGTATTCCGGTGTTGAACAGAACTGTGCAGCTGACGTAATTCTGAAAAGATGGCGAGCGTGCTCTCACTTTTGCTCTTGGTTTGTTGATGACGATTGGGCTTTGTCTTTATGTCTTATACACATCCGTGGGACTGGCCCTTCTGCCAATCAGCCTGATCAAGACCGCACCATCAATCTCTAGTGCTACCCTGCGAGCGAGCACTACGCAACAACTTGACATAAACCAAGAGCGGCAACGGCAACTCGAGGGACGGTGTGCCGGAGATCCCGGGCTTCTATCTTCGAAGGACCGCCGCGAACTTGATACACTGGTGCGGGAAGAGAGGACCCTGATCCGGCGCCAGCGTCTAGCGGAAGAATCCCAAGGCGGAGGCCGCAGCTGGTTGATAAGGGCATGGTACAAAATCGGGGCAGTGTTCCGGCCCTTCAAGCTCCTAGGAGGCATCTTGCTGCTATTCATTGCTTTCCTCACGTGGGTATCCATGCTCTTGACAGCAATTGACAAAGCAAAGAACTCGATTTGCAAGCATCGTTGTGGATACATCCTCGCATATGTCAACATCTTTAACCCCGTCAACTGGGCACTTGTCAAATCTGCCAGTTTCTTCCCCATTGATTATGCGATATTTACCGCACTTGTATTGCTATTCTTCTGCAGTTCTGTGGTTGGAATCGCTGTGGTTGGAATCCGCTTCCTATGGATTAGGATTTTCCAAATCAGAAACGGCCACACATCTCCCCAGGCTCTACTCTTAGCCACCGCCATGTTGATGCTGATCATTTTAGCCCTGAATTATTCCATTTCGATGGTAGTCGCCCCCCAGTATGCCACATTCGGCCCACAGACATTCTGTGATCGCGCGCCGGGAAGCTTCATCGGAAGGCCAGATTGCTCAAACAACAAAGAACTTATCAAGCCATGCTCAGAGTTGGCGGAGAATCCTGCAGCGCAGCAAGTTTGCACCCCCAGTGTCGTGAGCACATTCTTGAACCGGGTCACCCTGAACTACCCATTCTTTGGAGTGGTGTTCTTTTGGGCTCAGTTCTTTTTCCTTGGTAAGTCTAAATCTTGCTGTGTTCCTACCAGAATTCCATGTTCGTATTGATCTAACACCAACACCACAGGCTTATATCTCATTGTCTTTGTTACCTCCCTTCTCCGTTCACCTCAGTTGGACGAAGCGCAACTTGATGAAGACGCAGAGGAAGCCGAAGAAGAAGGCTTATTGGCCAATACCGGTAGGCGCTTCAATGCCAGCTGGCAAGACATCACAGGGAGAGCTGCTCGGAGTGAACGCTCCCGGGGCTAATCATCGAGGTCTTACCAATGATGATGACTATCTAGGTAGAGCCCATAGCCTCATAGTCACCGAGACTAGCAAACGAATCAACTTGTAATTCCATTGCCTGCAATAATGGTTTGCTATGTTCATAGCAGTTCCATTTGATGACTCCCAAGGGTTTCAACCGTGTTTTTTTATACTTGTAGTACATTTTCGGGAGGGGGAGAGGGGTTAATTTTTCTTTTTAAGCCATCATATAAGGGAGGAAATACATAATGGATGGCTTCCTGCATACTGATTCCATTCCCGTATTGGAAGATCGATTCTCACATAGAAGGGAGTGGGTAACATAAACTCATAATTCATAAATGTCGTGTCAATCATGTGCTTAAATCTTCATTTGATCGTTCAGCAAGGCGAGAGCATTTTGGAAAGCCTTCACTACTTCCGCATCTTCACACAGATGAGCGACCAGACCTTGATTTCGAGCCAAAGGGACAAAAAGGGACTTACAATGCTTCTTTTTGTTTTCCACAGTGACTTCAGAATTTTGAACGTGCTGCATTTGGGTCTTGAACCTGTAGAGGATTGATTATTCGTTCCTGCACATCTTAGGCCAAAGCTGGATTTGATCGAACCTTTTCAAAGCCCTGTTCTCATCTTGCGAAACGGTAGTTCCAGACCATGCCATGAAAACCTGCCGGTTGCTCAGACATGAAATTGCAGGTAAGGTGTGGTTCTAAAACTTACTTCAAGAAGCTTAGCTGTTTCAACACGAACATTCTCTTCGACTCGGCCGTGTTCCTCCATCGCATCGGCATATTTGCCCTGCAGCTGTTCCCAGTTGCAGTCTTCGAGTCCTTGTGTCAACCTAGAGACAAGTGGAATCTCATCATTAATAGGTGTAGATGTAAGAGCTTCGACTGGTGACTGGGGGCTTTGGTTCTCTTGGAAGCTCCCACTGCCTGGAGGGCTTTTGCTTCCTTGATTGACACGGGGTGACATTGCCCCCGGTCGAGGGATTTTGCTGGTCTTGTTTGGTGTTGACTGCATACTGGATCGGCTGACTTGGTATGATCATATGTCAGAACAAAGCCATATCAAAACCAATGATTCAGTAGAATTTGGACTCACTGTTTGTTTTTGGTGGATGTTATCCGAAATGAGCGATAAGATTGCGATAACGGAGTGTCAGGTGACGTCGACAAGTGCATGTGCACATCATCCCGTCTTTTCTGCTCTTCCTTCCTCTGAAGAAAGATTGGCTAAAGGTGATGTCTTGAGGCCGGTCATATCCTTTATATCAACATATTATTTGAGTCATGTGGGATTTGCATCTCTTTGATGACCCCTTCTCACTCCTCTATATGGTTCTCGGCGACTCAAGTAGCTCCCATAATTATCCTGGAACGCAACATGGAAATGCCCCTTACGCTCCCAAAGAACAGCTGAAAATTAAATCGAATTGTCTGCGATGAGCTGTTCTATATGCTCACGTGCCCCTCATTCCCGCCTTTCCTTCCACTGTCCGACATGTGCCCGCAATCAGCTATATCAACTACGAATCGACAGCACGCAAGTTCTTCTAGAGAAAGAAGTCCTTGGGAAGCAAATCGAGACCGCGGTTACCTGTGGTAGCTCCTGGGATAAGCCTTCCCCGCATGGGCAAGAGCTGCTCGATACGGACAAAGCTTGCTCTCCTCGCTGGGTCCTCCAAACGATAAGCACTCGACATGCAGTGTCTTTGGCAAAGAGAGAATTGGTTTCCCATCAACTCGAGGCTTTGAAATTAGAGGTTGAAGCCAAACAGACCGAGATTGCTAAGCGAAAGGAGGCCTTAGCACGCAGACGGTCAGATGCTGAATCTGCCAAATTTCAACTAGAAGAGCGGGAAACTGGACTACTGGCGGGCGTTCAAAATACCAGCAAACGAGTGGAACACGTTTGGCATTCCCTCCATAGCAAAACCGCGGAGTCACGTATTTATCTTTGTCGAGAAGTCGCCAATCTATATGGCCTGCGGAAGGCTACGAAGAAGGGCCAAGGTCGGGAGACATATGTGCTTGGATGTGGTTTTATCGTTGACTTGAGGGATATGAATGGCAAGTTTCCACTATCACTTCTAAGCAGTTATTCATCTCGTGGCATACTAACAGGGCGGGTACAGGTATTCCACATGAACAGATATCCACGTCCTTTTCTAACATCGCTCATCTTTTGGTCATCGTCTCGCACTATCTTTCCTTGAGACTTCCTGCCGAAATTACACTGCCTCACAAAAACTATCCTGCGCCTACAATCTACACCCTCGCGGCATCATATCGCTCGCGCGACGGTCACGATAGAGCTGATTACCAGGCATCATCAAGTCCAGCTGCATCAAGGACGGTGGACCCGCGCGCCTACACACCACACCCACGGCCTCTCTTCATTGATAAGCCACTACCCCGGTTAGCGAAGGAGGATCCCACAACATATGCCTTCTTTCTTGAAGGGGCTACCCTCCTGGCATGGAATGTTGCATGGTTATGTCGAACTCAAGGGATAAACCTCTCATCGGACTCTTGGGAGGAAGTGTGCGATATCGGGAAGAGCTTGTGGCAACTGCTAGTTGCTCCGCCAGCCCATCCCTCAACTTTGATGCGAGCCTTTGCCGGCCGAGACACGCAGACACAAATGAAATCTGCCAAAGACTCTCCCAGAACCACGATTCAGCGGACAACATCTTTTCCCATGTTGGGTCACTATTCTCATGGCACGGCGCATTCTTTCCTGGGAGCATCGGAAGGAGTTGACTTCATGCGAATGTGGAAACTCCCGACCCCAACCAAGATTGTGGATAAATTGAAGTCCAATCTTCTAGGAGAGATGGCCAGTGCGGAATGGGAATTGCTAGAAGAAAAAGAATGGGATGATGCGGCCATGGAGTCCCCTCGACCATCTGTTTCGCAAAGTCCCAAGGTCGTAGTCCCGGGCTCTCAATCTGGATCGGTGGAAACAGACAGCAGAACTTCAAAAACACGTTCTGGGAGGACTCCAGGCCATGAGGATGCCTCTTCCCCGCGACCCAAAGGTACCAAAGGTACCAAAGGATGGACTAAGGTAGCAGGTAGAGGTCATTGATCAGTGTAATAATATTTATTCCGTCTATCACATCTCCCCAAGGTCACTTCAATAAATCACAGGACTCGTATTGCCCACGTGGGAGCCCCCGGGGCCTTCCAAGGTGGGTGACCTCAGGTCTTCAGTATGACTAAGCGAAGGGGGAGGCCCCGGGGCCGGAGTCAAGACTCACTTTATCTTGTGTCCGAACAAACCACCCTGGTCTGGCCTTGTTTTTTTTTTGGTTTTGGTTTTTAAGAGAATACTTATACTTGTGGTATTAGCTTCCTAGCTGAGATATCATTTGGTGCAATCTCATCTTTGTCTTAACTCAATTGCGTGAACTTTCCGTTCCCTGGCCTACAAACATTCATTCCCCTCTCCAACTGGGGATGTAGTTACAGCTCAACAGGTTTGAGACGATAACAAAAATGCAGAATGCCCAAGACTGGCAGACTGCAAATGATTTACCCTCAGGTTAGCAATCTCTACGAATTGGTTGTGAGCTGTTTCTAACTATCTTGCGAGCAGACTTGAAGCGTGCCCTCTCCGCAATTTCAGAAATCCCCGATGCTCTCTTGCGAGCAGAACTTCTTCGGCGCGATGGAACTTCAGATGACACACCGGCATGCGGATCCAAACAGCGGGGGGCCTATAACACTCCGTTGCATGTTATGGCACTGTTCCTCATCCTTGGGTTGAGTACATTCGGTATGCACTGGCTTCTCTCGGATCTCTCAAGTTGGTCATTGCTAATGTTGAAACTACAATAGCCTGCTCTTTTCCGGTTCTAGCGCGCCGTTTCCCTCGTCTTCCGATTCCCCGACGGTTCCTCTTTATATCGAGACATTTTGGAACGGGTGTATTGATTGCGACGGCATTCGTCCATCTGCTCCCCACAGCATTCGTCTCTCTGACTGATCCATGTCTCCCTCGATTTTGGAGTCAAACATATCGTGCTATGCCAGGGTTTGTCGCAATGATATCGGTCTTTGCAGTCGTTATTGTGGAAATGTTCTTCGCGATGAAAGGCGCAAAGCATGTGCACGGAAGCGAATATGATAATCTCATTGGCGAGGTTGGGCATGACCCAAGCAGTGATGGGGGAAATCCAGATCTCGATTACTCGAGGCTAGAGGCCCGGCAGATTTCAGATAATATCAATCTAGATAGTATGGGGCACAACTCCAAGTTGCGAACGGCAAGAGCTTCCGCTTCATCCCATGAATCGGACCGTCTTCGCCTAGCGGACTCATCACCGGATAAAGAGGACGATGGGGATGACCTTGATGGGCTAGATGACTACATGGATGACGACGGACTCATCAGTGGACAGGCAGCCCATTCTGCGCAGTCACAGTCTGTCCACCGGCATCGACCCCGTGTGAGCGAAAGCCACCGACAGCAGACCGACACAGAAGGGCCAATCCAAAACCCACAACGTCAGCTTCTGCAATGCCTCCTCTTAGAAGCTGGAATTTTGTTTCACAGCATCTTCATCGGCATGGCGCTTAGTGTTGCGACTGGCACTTCCTTTGTCGTCCTATTAATTGCAATCAGTTTTCATCAGACCTTTGAAGGTTTCGCCCTGGGGTCTCGGATTGCGTCGCTCATCCCAGATCTCTTTGCACCGAATTCCATGAAACCATGGCTTATGTCACTGGCATACGGAACGACAACCCCCTTTGGTCAAGCTATTGGTTTGGTTCTACACAATTTCTACGATCCTGCCAGCGCAACAGGTCTGCTGATGGTTGGCATCACCAATGCCATTAGCAGTGGTCTTTTGCTCTTTGCGGGTCTAGTGGAACTCCTTGCCGAGGACTTCTTGAGTGAGTCAAGTTATGAGACCCTCAAGGGCAGACGACGTGTTGAGGCTTGTGTGTCTGTTGCCTGCGGTGCTCTCCTCATGGCATTCGTCGGAGCCTTTGCTTGAAAACATTAATTATTGGGGATTATCGGTTATAATGTCTGATAGATTTAACGAAGCGAGCGATCTTTCCTTTCTCTAAAAGTGTACCAAATTAATAATACTCTTCATTTCAGGAATTACCTGTGGATATGTGGATATCCATATCCTGGATCTCTAGGGGGGTTCTCATGAAACGCATGAAACACATGAAATCCACTTGAGGGGACTTTGGTTAGATTTGGTTATTTTCTTTACTAAAAGTTCGACTCACTAAAAGTTGACGTAGAATCCGTTACCTATACTCGATGGCAAGGCTTCCAATGAGCCCGGTGCGTTGAATATTGCCATTATTAAGTGTCTTGCTCGAGACCTGCCCTCTATGCCTATTTGGAATGAATTCTACACGAGAAGAGAGGCCCATCTCTTACAGCATCCCCGATATCATTCGTTCATATTCCTCTCCCTATAAACGATTTTAGGGGGTCTTACCTGTCTCAATGTTCTCGGCTTTTCGGGTTTAGGTATCATGGCTGAGGTCCTAGATGGTATGGAGACGTGGACGATATTAGGCTATCGAGGTTATACCCCAGGGCTTCTCACCTGGGCAGAGTGACTCCTATATATAAGTGTATAAGTATTCCTGGGCCACCCTATTAATACATTGTGAAGCAACAACTGGAAAGCAGGATATAAACACACAAGGATATCTCATTAACTATTCTAGATACCGAGAAAATGGTACTGATACTGCGAATGTTCGTCGCTGCAGGATGGGGTATGTCTGCAGAAAACTACCGAGTATCTTCCCCGTCAAAAATGAACTTGGTATTTCATATGCAAAGATCGAAGGTCGTTTCACATCTCCGTTTTTTTTTCGTTAACAGAGTTTACTCTTTAAAGGGACTCAATCACCAGGGCACTAGCACCGCCGCCACCGTTACAGATGCCGACGCAGCCAAGCTTGCCACCCTTGGCGCTTAAGACACCGAGGAGGGTAGACACAATACGGGCACCACTGGCACCGAGAGGGTGTCCAATGGCGACTGCACCACCGTGGATGTTGACCTTGTCCTCGGAGAGACCGAGGAGCTTCAGATTGGCAAGAGCCACAACACTGAAGGCCTCGTTGATCTCAAAGGCATCGATGGAGTCCTGGGTCACACCGGCGTGCTTGAGGGCCTTGGGGATAGCCAAAGCAGGAGCAGTGGTGAACTTGCTGGGCTTATGCGCAGCATCACCCCAACCCAGGATCTTGGCAATAGGCTTGAGGCCGAGCTCCTTCACCTTAGCCTCGGAAACCAAGACAACGGCGGCGGAACCGTCGTTCAGGGGCGAAGAGTTGGGGGCGGTCACGGTTCCAGTGCCGGGGATGAAGGCGGGCTTAATGGCGCGGAGCTTCTCGGGGTTGAGCTATAAGCGAGGAATGGTCAGTCAAAGTCACAATAACCTAATGCAGAAAATAAGCGGTACTCACGTTCTTGGGCTCATCATCTTGGGAAACAGTCACACCAGGCTTGCCACGGAAGCCGGGGATCTCAATAGGGGCAATCTCGTAGTCGAAAGCACCGGCCTTCTGGGCAGCCTGGGCCTTCTCATAGCTGCGGATAGCATAGTCATCCTGCTGGGCACGGTTGAAGCCGTGCTCCTCGGCGCACTCCTCGGCCGCAACACCCATAAGATCCTGCTTGTCGTAGGCATCAGTCAAACCATCCTTCTGGATACCATCAACCAGGGTCTGGCTGCCAAACTTGGTACCGCTGCGAGAGGTTTGCAGGTAGTGAGGGGTGTTCGACATGGACTCGGCTCCACCAGCGACAACAATATCGGCATTTCCGGTCATGATAGTCTGGGCACCGAGAATGATGGCCTTCAGGCCAGAAGCGCAGACCTTGTTGACAGTGGTGCAGACGGTCGATTCGCTAAGACCAGCACCGATGGCGCACTGTCTGGCGGGGTTCTGTCCAACACTATAAACAAAAATATCAGTCTCAATTGCGGTATAAAATGTAGCAAAGACAACCTACCCAGCAGACAAGACGTTACCGAAGAAGACCTCTTCGACATCAGAGGCATTGATGCCCTCAGCCCGCTCGACAGCAGCTATAAATTATTATTAGCATTGAAGATGGGTGTGTTATAGTTTGGGTGATATTTCATACCCTTGATGGCATGTGCACCAAGCTGGGGAGCAGTCAAGCTGGAGAGAGATCTATAGTAACCAATGTCAGATTAGTCTTCAGGGGGGGAAAAGAAGAATACAGGAATGCTCACCCCAGGAAAGAGCCCACGGGAGTACGGGCAGTAGAAACAATGTAGACGGGAGGAAGAGAAGACATGGTTTTTAAAAAAAAGGGGGGTGTGGAAGTAGATGAGATACAATGAATATACAGAGAGATAGAGAGAGAAGTAAGGAAAGATCTAAGAGATCAAAGAGGGAGGGGCATCTATAAGAGTAAATTGTATGAGTGGGGAGTGAGGAGCTGTACGGTGTAGGCACGAGTACTCAGAAAAGACGCTCGGACCAAGTGAAAGTTGAGATCCTCAACTTCTCCGGCATCACGCGTTTGGAGCTACGGTCCCTCTTTTTTTTTTTACCACACGTTCACATTCTCTGTCATTCATTATGGATGACCTCTATGATGAGTATGTCGTGTTTTTCATCTTCTAAAACTCTCTAAATCCATGACCTTGCTAATTGTGCCTAGGTTTGGTAACTACATTGGCGATGCGGAATCCGACGAGGAGCATCATGAAGATGTCCAACCTCAAGCCTTCAAGTTCGATGAGGCCTTCGATGATGAAGAAGAAGAGGAAGTTAATGATCAACAGCTGATGGAAGTTGATGGTATGTCAACATGTCTTATTCACAGTCTGCAATCTTGCTAATATCGCGTTTTCTTCCGCAGAGGGTCCTTCAAATGCGGTCATATTGCACGAAGACAAGCAATACTACCCTAGCGCACAACAAACCTATGGCGAGGATGTCGAAACCATGGTCCAGGAGGAAGATGCACAGCCATTATCAGAGCCCATTATTGCCCCCGTCCAGCAGAAGAAATTTGCGATTGCAGAGACCGAACTCCCACCCGTACACTTCTCTCGGGAGTTCATGTCCGACCTGCTGAACTTCCCATCACAGATAAGGAACATTGCAATCGTTGGTCACCTGCACCATGGAAAGACTGCTTTCATGGATATGTTGGTCAAACAGACGCACGACCTAACAGAGCGACTGGAGAAGCGCACAGGGCGGAAGAGAGAAGAACAACTGCGATACACCGATGTTCATTTCCTAGAGAGAGAGCGCGGTCTCTCGATCAAGTCGGCACCGATGAGTCTCGTTCTCCCAAGCACCAAAGGCAAATCTCACCTGCTCAACCTCCTTGATACCCCCGGGCATGTGAATTTTGTCGATGAGGTGGCTGCCTCTATCCGCCTAGCGGATGGTGTGGTCCTGGTTGTGGATGTTGTGGAAGGTGTTCAGGCCAACACTGAGCAAATTATCAAGCATGCAGTATTGGAAGATCTCCCCTTGACTTTAGTCGTCAACAAGATGGATCGCCTCATTCTCGAGCTCAAACTTCCTCCTAATGATGCTTACTTCAAGTTGAAGCATGTGATCGAAGAGGTCAATACGATTATCGAGAACATTTTGCCAGGGCAAGGCGAACGACGACGACTGAGCCCCGAAAAGGGCAATGTTGGATTCGCCTCAAGCTCGATGAACTGGTGCTTCACATTGCAGTCATTTGCCCGAATGTACGCAGACAATTACCCGAGTTTGGACTCAACAGAATTTGCCACGCGACTTTGGGGTGACATCTTCTACAATCCCCAGAGCCGAAAGTTCACACGCAAAGGAGTGGAGGAGAACGCAAAGCGGTCATTCGTCAAGTTTGTCTTGGAGCCGATCTACAAGCTTTACTCTCACACACTAAGCGAAAGTCCCGAGGATTTGAAACAGACTCTGGCAAGCGTCGGCGTCGATTTGAAGCCATCGCAACTCAAGACCGATGCTAAGGAGTTGCTCAGTCTAGTCTGTGAGAAATTCTTTGGGCCAGCCACTGGATTTGTGGACATGGTTGTTCAGCACGTTCCTTCCCCGGTGGAAGGTGCCCAGAGAATATTGGAGCGATACTACACTGGGCCTGTGGATACCAAGGTTGGGGCCTCAATGGTCGCTTGTGATCAAGACGGACCTCTAGTTATCCATGTCACCAAACTCTTCAGCAGTACCGACGCCGGAAGCTTCTACTCCTTTGGAAGAATTATGAGTGGCATAGCGCGGCCTGGTCAGCAGGTCCGTGTTCTCGGCGAGGGCTACACGCCAGAGGATGAGGAAGACATGGTGGTAGCAACCATCTCCGACACGTGGATTGCGGAAACGCGTTACAACATCCCGACCAACGGTGTCCCTGCCGGAAACTGGGTTCTTTTGGGTGGCGTCGACAACTCCATTGTCAAGACTGCGACGTTGATGCCTCTGAAGCTCGAAGATGACGAGGAGGCGTACATCTTCCGCCCGATTCGGCACATGACTGAATCAGTGTTTAAAGTTGCCGTTGAGCCGGTCAATCCATCAGAACTCCCCAAAATGTTGGATGGATTGCGGAAAATCAACAAGAGCTACCCCCTCATCTCCACCAAGGTTGAGGAGTCTGGCGAGCATGTGGTTCTAGGAACTGGCGAGCTTTACATGGACTGTGTGCTCCATGACCTCCGAAAACTATACTCGGAGATGGAGATCAAGGTCTCCGACCCCGTTACACGCTTCTGTGAAACCGTGGTGGAAACCTCTGCCATCATGTGTTACTCAATCACTCCGAATAAGAAGAATAAAATCACCATGATTGCGGAGCCTTTAGATGATGGGATTGCAGAGGATATTGAAAGTGGTAAAGTCAGTATCAAGGACCCTATTCGGAAGGTTGCTCGATACTTCGAGGACAATTATGATTGGGATAAGCTTGCAGCGCGAAGCATCTGGGCGTTTGGACCGGATGAAATGGGCCCCAATATTCTTCAAGATGACACTTTGCCCTCTCAGGTGGATAAGAAGCTTCTCGGTACTGTTAGGGACTCTATCACCCAAGGCTTCAGCTGGGGTACACGGGAAGGCCCTCTTTGCGAAGAACGTAAGTTTTTTTGTTTTTGTTTTTTTTTTCTAACCTCCTCCCCTCCCCTTTCTCGTCCTCCAATGATCTCGCAGTTTCGGCGCAGATGATGAATGTGATGCTAATTGAAGTTCAGCTATTCGAAACACAAAGTTCAGACTCACAGATGTGTCCCTGGCCGATCAGGCTATCTACCGCGGTGGAGGCCAGATCATCCCTACAGCCCGCCGTGCTGTATACTCGTCATTCCTCATGGCATCTCCGCGTCTCATGGAGCCGATCTATTCTGTTACAATGACAGGACCTGCAGACTCTGTGGCTTCAGTGTACACGGTCTTGTCCCGCCGAAGAGGTCACGTTCTGTCAGATGGTCCCATCGCAGGAACGCCGCTTTACTCCGTACGTGGTTTGATCCCAGTGATTGACTCGTTTGGATTTGAGACCGATCTCCGCATTCACACCCAAGGTCAAGCTATGGTAAATCTTGCGTTTGATAAGTGGAGTGTGGTTCCTGGTGATCCACTGGACCGTGATGTCAAGCTTAAGCCCTTGGAGATGGCTCCTGCCATGGCCACAGCCCGGGACTTTGTCTTGAAAACACGGAGACGCAAGGGTCTGGCCGAAGATGTTACTGTGAGTAAATTCTTGGAGCCGGAACTTTGGAAGGGTCTGAAGGAGAGTGGTGTGCTGGACTCATGATCTCAAAAATTTTCACTACATATGTACGCAAAAATAGGGTTGGCTACAGGCGAAGGGGGGGAGTCCTTTGGTCCGGTGTCAACAATCTTAAGTGGTCGGAAAGTTCATATGTACTTTTTAATACTCATTCCAATGCAAGTCATTCAAACTCTAGAGAGTTGTTCGTCGTAGGCGGTCATCATATACACACGAGAGGGCCTGGTCTATTTGCCGGTGATAGGTACCTAGGTATTTTGCATCGCCAATGCCATCAGACCCCGCTTATAGTACAAAGTGGGAGTTTCAAATTTCAATGGCAAGTCTCCATCATTTTGGCAATGACCCCCATCAACGCACCATTCTCCAAGGCTGCGGCAACCCGCTCCTTATCGGCGAGCTGCTTGTTGACTTCATCTCCAGTACTGTGTGTACCTTCCTTGATACGCACATCCATTCGGAATCTTGAGGGGAGAGACTGTTCCAAACGAACGCGGACGCCAAGACCGATGACGGTTGCCAGACTGCAGTGAGTGATTGTAGGTGTGATAAGCACGGTGACGGTTTGCAGAGGTGAATCAGGGACGTCGGGAAGGGTTGGCTTGATCGCAATATCTGGGAGAGATACCACGGCTAATTCACCGAGGGAGATGGGGTGTTCCGGGTCGGAGATCGACGAGATGAGATCTGATTATTTTAGTGTACTGAGCTAGGCAATCATCTCCGGGGATATATGGGACTTTTTTTTTTTTCTTTCTTTCTTTTCTCTAGAGATGCATGAGAGAGCCTTACCATATATTTCCTGTTCATCAATGGGCTCCTCCAGCAGGTTGTCATCCTCTGAGTCAGATGACGGGACACTCTCGAAGTCTACTGGGGCGAGGGGTAAGGCGGATGTGAAGATACCAGCATATTCGGACTTGCGAGTGGCGGTGGGTCGCAAGCGCGTGGGGAGATCAGCAGCATTGAGGATCGTGGGGTTTGAATTTTGCATTTCCGCCATAATGAAATAGGGGGGGGTACAAGGACCAGGGTAAAGAGTATAGTCACAGGGTATGTGGTCAAGTGTGGTCTGTGGCCAAGATGAGGGGAGGAAAATTGCGATAACGTGTATCAGGTTCACGTGCAAGTCCTCGGTAAGGACTCCGTACGGAGTACGGAGTAATACATACATATATGTATATGTATTATATAGTTATATTATATTCATAGTATTACATGTAAATAATTATATAATTATAGAGAAAAATTATATGTATACAACATAGATATATAAAGGCAGTTATCCAATAGTAGGGATATTATTCGTTAGTCTATACCTACCTAGGTACCTAATAATCGGACTAAGCTTAACTCCGTACGTTCTCCGTATGTAACCTGACAATCCCAGCGGCTCGGGATGATCGACAAGCCGAGTTTAAAATCGTTTTTTCTTTTTCTTTTTTTGTCCGAAGTCTCCCCGGCAATTTTGGCCTAATTCTTCAAGGTTTCGTAGAACGTGTCTTTTCCGAATACGGAGTAATTGAGTTTCAAGCTACTTTAGAATGGAATTTTTTATATATATTTTTGACATGATACTATGAGTTATCGATATACATAATACATAACTATATAGTATATGTAGTATGTACTCCCTGTACTCTGTATAACTCCGTACTTCCCTCTATATCTAAGTACCTATATCTACATAATAATAATCACAATAATCATAATAATCATAGCATAAAACTCACGGGTTGCCTAGGTAGGTACTACTGATTCACTAAGGTAACAGTATCACTCTTAAGTGGAGACATTCTCATCCCTTATTCACCAACTACTCTATAACCCGACCTTATAGATACACCTACCGTGGGATGTTTTACCCAAAAAATCAACTGGAATAATTCCGTGATGGTTCGAGAATAAATCTAGGAATAGATTTCAATCTAATATAAGAAAATCAGATAGAAAATCACCAATATATCCGGATCGCCCCTCCACCGGCAAATCCACCACAGCGGGCGCTATTGGATCCTCTTCCACACTTGGCAGTACCTCCCACACCCCTCAGCTTCGGATCTTCCCTCTCTCTCTCTCTTTCTCTCCCTCTCTCACACAAGCTCTAATTTTTCCCCTTTTCTTCGTTTTTTCCCCCCCTCTCCCAGAGATTCTTAAATCACAGCTCATTCGCCAATGTCTCCATGTCTCCACTTATGATGGGTTGCTCTTCCTAATGCTTCGCGCTTCTTTCACATCTTCTCTCCCAATTGAGATGCAATGCGCCAGGCTCGTTGATTCGAATGTGGAGTACTTTGCAACATTGATATTGATGGATATGCACCCGAAACCCTTCTACTTACGCGAATTGTAAGTAGCTACCTTGGGCGCACTCTCTATATGCTATGTGATCTTGTTTAATCTGAATTGTATGTGTGGGAACCGATGCTAATTCGCTTTATACTTAATACAGCAATCAACTATTTATTCACCACATCCATTCGAGCTCCAAGACAGCCTGATTTTCGTTCTGCGTCTAGCCTCGCGCAGTTGATATATATATATATATATATTGCATTCGGTTTGCCGAGAGCGCAAATCTTCCAATCCACAGCAGCCTTACAAAACACTTGCACGTTTGGGGACCTTTGCGACTTCTGCCGATCAAATTTCCAGAGCCTCGGCAAGTTGGTCGCGGCCTTTGGACAACCCGGAGTCATTGAACGACGTCTCCAACCCTTGATGCGACCATAACCGTTGTCTGTCCCCGATTAATCCGCTTGGGCCTCGAGACTACTGCGGCATCCCACGATCCTGCCTTTGCTCTTCATTCATCCTTATCGTCTCTCGGCGCAGTTGGATCACTCGCGACAAATCTCCTTCTCGCGGAGCGAGGTTTGACCTCTGCCTTCTCTTTCGTACACCGACAAACGTCCTTCAATTTCCCGAGGCAGGTCCTTGTGGATTGAACTTCCAGAACAGTCTTTTTTCTTTCTTTCTTTCTTTTCTTTTTTTTTTTTTCTTTCCCTTTCTTGATACCCTGATAGTCGCTGAGTTACCTATACCGTCACACTTTACGCCGTTTTCCAAACCCGACACTTTTTATCGAACCAGCAAGCATGCAAGGTTATTCGTTTGCGCCCCCATCGGGCCCCCCAAGAGAAGGCCAGAAAAGTATGCCCCTCATCATCTATTCCTTGTATGTTGGACTAACCATTCATCAATGTTAGACTATGTATTTGTTGATGAGCATAACCGCCATAAGAGGCTGAAGGGTATGAAAAGCGTCCATCACAAGCTAACAAATACTGACACGTTGTTTAGTGATGCGAGCCTGTAACGGTTGCCGGAAAAGGAAAATCAAGTGTGATGCAGCCACGACAAATACGTGGCCTTGTTCTGCGTGCACTCGTCTAAAGCTTGTCTGTGTCCCTCCGACCATTGGACAAGATGGAGACTTTCTCCCTGATGGCCAGGGCGAGTCTACTCTAGAGACTGGAGGACCCTCCAATGCAGCCGAGGGCTCTCATACATTTTCAGCGGCCCCGGTTTTCAAGGACAACAGTCAATCAACCATGAACACTATCCCCCACTATGATCAAATGAGCATGTATTCCCAATTCGTCCCTCAGGCTCAACCCAGCATCTACAACGATCTTCAGTCACCACCAATGACAATGTCACACCAAACTTTTCAACAGCCTCAAATGTTTCCCGGGCCGCAAACTCCGTCGATGGGATCATCAGATCGGAATGTGTACGTTGATAACGATCAGTCAACTGCAGAAAACCTCAGTGATGTACTAGGGGAGTTAAAGATTGACGAAAGTGGGATTGGTATGGCACATTGCTTTTCTACGGATTTTCCCGCGACTAATGGCTAACACCCCACCTCCTTCGATAGCCCCATACATTAGAAGGCAACGCACCGATCGGATTGAGCCCGATGCCCCTGTCCAGGACGAGGTTGAAGAGCAATTTCCACCTCTCAGAACCGGTTCGGGCGTGACGATTCGAATTCCCCCTGAGCTCATGCCTGCCGAAGACGACGTTATGACTTATTTCAAGATCTACTTTGATGAGATACACCCCTATGTTCCTGTCGTATCTCGTGCCCATCTGTACTATCAATGGCAGCATGATCGCCATTCCATCTCTCCCCTTCTTCTCGAGGCCCTTTTTGCCTGTGCGGGCCGTTTATCCGATGAACCCTCAGAAGGCGCCCAGTGGCTTGCCTTGGCCAATAGTGAGTCCATGCTGAAAATTCGTCCACCCCATCTTCAAAAGCTGACATCTCTTAGGGCACGAGACTAGCTTTATGGATGTGCCACGTTTGAGTACTATCCAAGCATTACTTCTGCTACTAAAAGCAAGGGAATCTTTGCCAAAGAAAGGGTACTATTATCGGTCCTGGCAAACTGTCAAGACTATCGTCTCAATGGCGAAAGATTTGGACATCCACGAACATTACAGCAATCACGCCGAAGGCAAGCCGTGTGGACTCAGTCCAATTGAATGCTTGGTGCACACCAGAGTGTGGCAGGCTCTCTTGGTGGTTGAGGTGATGATCGGTGGGCCCCAAGGTAAGTCTATTCCGTCCCATCACCCGTAAAAAGACGGGGGAAAAAAGAAGTAGCTTCTGATCAAAGTAGGCCGTTCGGATTACGGGGTCGACCCTAAAACTGTGGACATGCGTCCGACACTAGATATCAGAGGTCTCGATCATTACGAGCTCGACCGCTCAAGACAATACGCCCATTTCGTTCGCAACGCACATCACATCCGCATCATTACAGATATCTATCACAAAGTTAAGAAGCAAAAGGACTGGGGTGCAGATGCCCGATTTGTGCAAAATAACCCGCTTTTCGCAGACTGGCTTCGCAATCTTCCTCCAGATTTACAGGTCAATTATCCTACCGATGGTTCTCCGCCGTGGCTTCCATCTCATTTTGTGGGCAATATGCATTCTCATTGCCACCTCGCCATTATTATGTTACATCGCCCTCAACTTTTCGCTTCTCAATCTTTTGCAGCCGGTGGTGAATGGAAGATTCATATGTCACTGTGTTACTCCTCGGCAAAAAGCCTTTGTCGACTACAAGAAGCCATCTTGCAAAGGTTCGGGCTATCTGGCCTACTTTACATGCAAAGAGGCATCAATTTTGCCATTTATTGTATCCTGACTTGTACAATGCTGCACCTGGTAAGCACTCAACAATATATGGGATTTTCTTCCCCCCCCCATAGCAAAACCATTCTAACCCGAACAGGTTGCAATTACCTCCCCCGACCCTGAGTTCAATTCAGATGCCCGTGAATTTTTCACTCGTCATATGAGAATTCTCGAGACGTGCTCCACCGCCTGGCCCATGGCCGAGATTCAAGCTCAAATCGATTCGTTGAGACTGGCTTTCTCCGCCGACATGCATCGTCCTTTCGAGTTGAAGCCCAGTTTCCCATACGGGAGTCCCTCAGAACCCTACCATCCCAGTCCACCTATGGATGCGCACTACCATCCGCACTTGAATCAACTCCAATCCAGAGTGCGTTACAATCCGCTTCCGGTAACCCCTCCGATTTCGACTGGTGCTGAAGACTCGAAGTCCGACGCATCTTCTCAGATACAATCCCTCAGAATGGTTGCCCATCAGCCTCCAACAACTCACCCTCTAGATGCCCCTTCGGTCGATGAAACCCATTGGGATCCGACCCGAATCATCACGTACGTACTGGATTTCTCGACAACTCGACTATCGCTTGGTCTCTTCTCTTACTAACCTCTCACTCTAGTCAATGGGACATGGCTTTCTCTGTGAATCCCTCTACCGTCAGCGCAAACTCCTCGCCAATGCCTATAAACAATTCAGTACCGGGTGTACAAAATGTTATGAACTCCCAATACCCCGTCCAGTACGAGACACCCAACAAAGTGCCCTCCGTCGCGTCTACCCAGTCTCTCTCGCCTCCCCAGTTCCAGGCCCCCCCAGTTGTGTTTTCAGCACGAGACTGGCAGCAAAGTGTTGCTAGTGTGTATGATCCACAAGGGCTGAAACGGCGATGGAATTACCCAGTTGATGTTAGCCCCGACAATGTATCCAAACGCCAACGAGGATGAGACACACAAATACACAAATCACCTACCACCTTCCAGGGTTGTCTGTCCCATTCAGTCGCCCGATTCTTCCTCTTTTTGGCCTGCTAGCTTTTATCCAACTATCTCAGGCAGCCATTGCTATTGTCACTCTATATTACCTATTTTCTTCCTCTTTTTGGTAAAATCTTTCTCTGTCCTTTTTTTTTTTTTTTGCATTACAAGCGCCAGTGGACATATGCATGGCTCAATGAGAAAAGGTTTGAGGGCAGAGATGTCCAAACATCATGACATCTCTGACCGGCCGGGATGATGATTGATGCATGAATCCCGTTGTACATCACCAGCTTCCTTAATTGGTCTCCCGGGAACTGAATTTAGAAAATAATTGACTGTTGTGGAAAAGACACTATTTAGATCGCTGGATATGCCAGTAGAGCAGTGGCAAGGTAGCACTTGTCTTATTTGGAAGAGATTTTCAGTTCATCCTCGGTGTATGTGTTGCATTCCGTGTCCATTTTTAAGCTACAGTATCTGATCAAAGCAAACAAGTCTTCGAAATATGCAAAAGAGAGAGGGGTCACTTAAAGCATCAGTTTTGGTTGAGATGCCCCATAGGTGTGATCTGGATGAACAACGTAGTATGCATTGTTTTCTGTTTTGTCGAAAAGATATTCCAATGTGCCATTTCACTTTTCCAGTATTAAATCAACGTCCTCGTCAATGGATCACCATAGGCGAAAATGTGAGATATGCTGGGATATCAGTAGATATTGACAGAGGGGAAACCCATATCATATCAATGTCATGATCATCTGACGCTTGAAAAGCACCACGCTCTATGATGAGTCGATCACTTGCAGTAATACGAGAAGGATGGTGTGTGATGATGCATGGGTCTGGTGTTGTGTTTTCATCGCCAAAGATCCTACACTACTTGTTCCTTGTTAATGATGAATGATATGACCGAAAGAAAAAGAGTCAAGGGCCAATAAACACATGTAATCATATCACGATTGGGTCATGTACCTCATTATCCAAGTGTTGTGGTATGGAATAAGTCGTTCCAACATGCAACAGTAATCTAAGGGCTCGAGATCACGGTATAGACAGTCAACCACGCCGACTAATGCCTATCCTTTCTTCACGGGTCCGAACGATCCTAGCCTTGTCACCTGGGAGTGGTTTCAGCTCATCGCTGGGGTCAAGGTTGGCATTGGAGGACCCTTTTGCGTGTTGTTCTGGGTGTTTGTTTTCTTCAGACAGTTTGCGAAGTTTGGCTTCTTCAAAGGCAGCAATATCCTCAGAAGTTATAGCAATAGCCGTTGGCTTTCGACGAAGCATTTTGGTAGTTAAAGGGTATTGCAATGAATCAAAAGGAAGACGTGACGATGGCTGTGTTTACTTGGAAGAGGAGCCCAGAGGAAGGCGGTGCATCACGTGACTGCAATTCTTCATCCAATCTTTCCGCGTCGAACAGTATTGAGTCTCTTTACCAAAAACGTTCTAGGGACGCGACCTGGTTTATTCAGAAGACAATATGTTTCGGCCACAGCTGAGGCAGATCTCGCTGCATTGTGAGCGGGCAAAATTTGGTCTTTCTGCACCTGCTCGCCAGTTCTCCTGTACTCGTACAGTGGCCGCCGAAGATCAAACCCAGCCATCCGGTAGGTACATCCGGGAGGGCATTGAGCTTGAAGATAAATGCAGTTCTGCAATTGTGCCGTGGAGTTTGGTTTGGGAGTTTGAATTCTAACATACGCCCATTAGACAACCGTAAACCCAATACCCGCCCTTCATCGGCTACACCTTCCCACCGGCCTCGCAATCCTAATGGCCCCCCAGCTCGCACCAACCAGTCTCAAGCTCGTCCTCCTCGGGTGATTGATGCTAGATCTTTTGCGGCGGCGCGAGCTAGCGGTGGAGAGCAACCCAAGATTATCCGCAGCCCCAGAGCACGCAACGTTCGAGGCGGCAACCAACCCCCAAATCGCAAACCTAAACCCTCCGCCAAAGGCGCCAAAGCTGCCAAGGGTAACCGAAAGGACACACGCAGGAACGCAAAATCTTCCGAGAATGACGAGGGCGAAGATGCCGAAGCGGCGGCTATCGACGAAGTTCTGCAGGAGCAAATCATCAAATCCCGGCCAACCCCTATTCGCTATGAGCCCCAGGAGGTTAACTACTCTACTTTGAAAAAGACCTGGCCTTCCATTCCCACAGATGTGAACTCACGTTCGGCTGCCATCTATGAAAAGCTTTCGGGCCTGGGCGGCCGCGTTGCCAATGGCTATATCCCGCCCCATGAGCTTGGAAGACGCCTATGGAAGGGCCAGAGCGTTCTGTTCAACAACGAGAATGAGAAGTCTGAGGCTTTGGAAGAGACCAAGCGACTGGCTCGGCTTCGTGCCGATCGAATTTCACAGCGCAAGGGTGACCTTGTGGAGCCTCGAAATGTCGAGTTTAGCCCCATCGACGCAAAAACCACCAAGTCTCTCATGGCAACGTTCGTCCAGGGTAACTACCCCACGTGTGAAGTCGGGAAAGATGGGCATGCTGTATTGGGAGAGGTGTTGAAGAACCTCCGGAATAACGGGACCTACCAGACAACCGGGAAGACCTCACAGTTCATGGCCAAGATTGAATCTCTTGTTTCTGCTGGCCCCAAGACCAAGAGCGCCTAAGGATATCCGAACTAGTGCCAAGATGTGATTTGTATTATATTTGTTTCGTTGATCGGGTTCATTTTCTCCATGTTCTCCCCATATCTTCCCCAGTTATGCCTATGTCTGTACCTAGATTTACAAAGTCGTATTTTACAAAACGCCCATTGACATAGACTATAATCTTTTCTTTTTCTCCCGCCATTTCACTTGGCTTCGAATTGGGCTTCTTATGCCTGTTCCAATGTCTTCTTGGCCGCTTCAAATGCATCCTTCACCTCCTTTTGGCCCTGTTCTGTAACCTTCTCCATCTGATCGTGAGCCTTGCGCACGTCATCTGGTCGAGCGAGTTTCTTCTTCTGCATATCCTGAAGACGTTTATGCATGGCACCCCTAGAGTCACGTACGACACCGGCAGCCTTTTCGAATGCTTGCTTGGCAGCTTGGACGTTCTTGTCCCGGGACTCTTTTGTAGGCGGTGGGATAGGAATATTAAGCTGAAGAGCGTTGTGAGGATCGGGCTGAGGGGTCAAGGAGAGGTTTGAGGAGACGATCGCTGAAGTCAGAGGTTTCAAGTGCTGCTCAGAATGTATTAGAGTTGGTTCAGTGGGACAGCAATAGCAGGTTCACGCAGCAGGTTCACGCCGCAACAAGAAAGAAGCCAAAAAAAAAAACTAGAGTGGTCGACCATCATGAACTTACATCCTCTTCGGCCGCCAAAAGAGTAACCATGCGTCCTCCCTTGGGCACAACCTGCGCCAGATCTCCCAATTTGGCCGAATCTTTGCTGTCTTTGCTCAACTGGACTCTCAAACTTTCTAGGACTGTAGTGTTGAACCGTCCTCCTGCGCGAAGCTTGGATAGATCATCTTTTAGGCGAGCAATAGCTGTGGAAATGCCATTGTGTAATTGGGAAAGATCAAAGGGATCTTCGGAAGGAGCACTAGAGCTTTCCTCTGGCTCAGAGGCAGAACTAGAGGCTTTCTTGGCCTTATCCTTTTTCTTGTGTAGGGCAGGTGAATTGGCAAACTCACGCCGATTGAGAGGAGTGGCGCGCTGGGTTCGAGGTAGGAGACATAATGGTCGAAAGGCCTGAGTCCCTTGAGGACGTGCAACAATACGAGGGTAAAACGAGCGAATTGACTGGGTTATAATGCGTTGCATGATGGAAGCGATTGCTGTTAAAAGTTAAGGAGCGGAGGTGCACATTTCAAGAAGTCTCTCGCTCACGTTACCCGACCTTCCGCCTCGCGGCCAAAAAAAAAAGAAAGTCCACTATATATCAACGATGTAGAACTACCAAGTATTCCAAGTATTACAACGAGAGGAGGATCATCACAATGTCATTAAATTGCAGATGGCGAACTTCGTCTACAAAAAACAAAACAAATCATACTTTTCAAGAAAAGAAAACTGCGCCCAAGTTGCCCGGCTTCATAAACAAAGCGTGACAGAGACCAACTCTGCCCAAGGTCTACATGGTGCAGATTCCCTGAGAAGCAGAGTCCCGGGAAAGAGGAAAATTCGTTGGCCATAAGTCTATGTTCATGTCTTCCCATGTATGCATTTACCGTGTGGCCATGGCCTTGGTAATCAGACGCTTGAGAGCAAGCTCCTTCTTCTTGAGGTCCTCGGGGGTGGAGTCCTCAACCTCGAGCTGGGCCATGGCGTCGCTGAGAGCGGACTCAATGCGCTCCTTGTTGCCGCGCTTGAGCTTCATGGACATGCCAGGGTCGGAGACAATCTCCTCGACACGGGAGATGTAAGACTCGAGCTGCTGGCGAGACTCGAAACGCTTGGTGAAGGCCTCATCGCTGGTCTTGAACTTGGCAGCATCTAAAAATTGTCAAGTCAGCATATGGTCATAAGATTACAGTCTGCGGGGGAAACATACCGTCAACCATCTGGTCGATCTCGGAGCTGGAAAGCTTGCCAACAGCGTTGGAGATAGTGATGTTGGCAGTGCGGCCAGAGGTCTTCTCAGTGGCGGTAACCTTCAGGATACCGTTGACATCAACCTCGAAGACACACTCGAGAGCGGCCTCACCGGCGCGCATGGGAGGAAGGGGAGCAAGAGTGAACTCGCCCAGGGAGGTGTTGTCAGCACAGTTGGTACGCTCACCCTGGTAGACGGGGAACTGGACGGTGCTCTGGTTGTCGACAACAGTGGTGAAGGTGCGCTTCTTGATAGTGGGGACAGTCTGGCCACGGTTGACAACGGGGGCGAAGATGTTACCCTCCATGGCAACACCAAGGGAAAGAGGAACAACGTCAAGAAGAAGCAGATCGGCGGTCTCAGCAGAGGTGGCCTTGCCGGAGAGGATACCGGCCTGAACGGCAGCACCGTAGGCAACAGCCTCATCGGGGTTGATGCTCTATAGAAAAAGAAGAAAAAATGGTAAGTAACTGGGGGTGGACGTTAGATTAAGTGGTGCGGTCTTGTCTTACCTTCTCGAGCTTCTTGCCATCGAAGAAGTCGCTCAGGAGCTTCTGGATACGAGGAATACGGGTGGAGCCACCAACAAGGACGATCTCGTCAACCTTGTTCTTAGGCATGCCAGAGTCCTTGAGGACCTGCTGGACGGGGTCGAGGGTGCCAGAGAAAGCCTTGGCGTTAAGGTCCTCGAAACGGGCACGGGTGATGGAGGAGTTGAGGTCCTCACCATCGAAGAGAGAGTCAATCTCGACGGTGGTCTGGGTAGCGTTGGACAGGGTACGCTTAGCACGCTCGCAAGCAGTGCGGAGACGACGGAGAGCACGAGCATCACCGGAGAGATCCTTGCCAGTCTTGCGCTGGAACTCCTTCTTGAAGTGCTCAAGGAGGTTAGTGTCGAAATCCTGACCACCAAGGTGAGTGTCACCGGCGGTAGCCTTGACAGTGAAGACACCACCCTGGATGTTCAGCAGGGACACATCGAAGGTACCACCACCGAGATCGTAGATGAGGACGTTACGCTCCTTCTCAGACTTGCCGGCGCCGAGACCGTAGGCGATAGCGGCAGCAGTAGGCTCGTTGATAATACGGAGAACGTTCAGGCCAGCGATGGCACCGGCATCCTTGGTGGCCTGACGCTGGTTGTCGTTGAAGTAGGCGGGCACGGTGATGACAGCCTTCTCAACCTTCTTGCCGAGCTTGATCTCAGCGACCTCTTTCATCTGTCCCAACTAGTCAGCAAACAAATCCCACAAAAGGTGAAAAAGATATATATTTCCCCATACCTTCATGAGGACCATGGAGGAGATCTCCTGGGGAGAGAAGACCTTGGTCTCGTTGAGGTACTCAACCTGGACGACGGGGTTGCCACCCTGGTCGATGACCTTGAAGGGCCAGGACTCAACATCCTTCTTGACGATGGGGTCCTCGAAGCGGCGACCGATCAGACGCCTGTTCCATTTGAGTTAGAACGAAGTTGGAATTGTGGAGAATGCGCCATATCTCGAATTGATAATATACTGCGCAGGAATTTAAATTTTAAAATTTTTTTTTCCAATAACTCACTTGATATCGAAGACGGTGTTGGCAGGGTTCATGGCGGCCTGGTTCTTGGCGGCATCACCAATCAGACGCTCCTTGTCGGTGAAAGAGACGAAGGAGGGGGTAGTGTAGCTACCCTGGTCGTTGGCAACTGATCAAATGGTCAGTATTTCAGAGGGAAAAAAATCGAATTTTGAGGGAGGAAGGCGTACTGATCTCGACATTGGTGCCCTCATAGTTGGCAACACAAGAGTAGGTAGTACCTAAAGAAAACAGAAGAAAGGTAATTAGCAACTGTGCGATCGAATTTAGTAGAGTAAAAACGTACCAAGATCGATACCGACGGCACCGTCGTAAACCTCAGAATCGGCCATTATGAAATTGTAGATGTGATTTTGAGGGAGGGATGGGAAGAGGGATGGTGGGGGAGAGAGGAAATTTTTTTGTATCAAGCCGAGTGCATATTTTAGTCGGAGCCACAAAAAAAAAAACCAGAAAATTTTTCGGGAGCGGTGAGTCACGTGGTTCCAGTTATTCTTAGTAATAATACCGAGGATATTACATACTTCATACATCATTAGTTAACTGTACGGAGTATTTCTAACTAGTTATCACTACGGAGTAGTTATCACTATACATGTATGGCCTACAGATGTACCTTTGTGCTACACGATAGTTGCCTGCCTTTAAAAAAATTATACAATTCGCTATCCTAATTAACCCATATTTTGTCCTTCCCAAGGTACATCCCTTTTTCAACTATCAATATCCATTGGATCATCGTATACCTCTTCCGAAACCTTGTTCTCTCTAGCGCGTGCTCGAGATTCAAGAATTGCTCTTCGAACATTATCTTTTTCCTTGGGAACCGTAAGGGAAAATGGTTCCGTATAAAGAACGAGTTCTTTGCCCGAGGGTTTCGAGTCGGATAGAACGGATGGAGGGACTGAGAGCACTTTCTGCACGAATGGCGAAAACACCAAACCAGGAGAGTCGGCTTCCATTAATTCTTGATCCAGATTGTGAATATAAGTCGTATGCTTGGTGTCATCCAAGATCATTGCATCATTTAGGGAAGAGAGCTCTGGGTTATGCTGATTATGTTGGTGATGGTCAATGTGGTGTTGGTTATGTTGATTATGTTGGTTATGCTGGATATGTTGGACAGGTTGGATGTGCTCGATATGCCCCTTGGGTTTGGTCCGAGCGGAGATTGGCACGCTATTATCTACCAATATGTTAACTTGACCACTTTCACAACCTTCAATTTCAATTTCAATTGCCTACCTATTCGCAGGTGTCCAAATCTCTTCGTTAACGGTTGCGCGCCATCGGGGTCAGCTTCGGCCGGGCGCTTCTTCCCGTGACCTTCCTCACCCGCCATCCACTTTGCCTCTCTCTCTCTGTGTGTCTCTCTTGGGGTATTTCGCAAGTGATACCAAAAAAAAAAGAAGAAGAAGAAGAGATCAAAGGTGGTTAAACTTTCTAAGTGCACAGATCCGGGGGGGTCCAGCTCGTTGCTCGATGCGGGTTTCTGGGGTGGTGACGAACGGGGAACGGGCCTTGACTCATCTCTTTCGCAGAAATCAACCCAGAACATTCTCTCCTTGCTTTGTTCACTCTCTGTCAACCAACCCTCCCACATTCGACAGGATGACTTCTCCCAGTTCAGAGTGGACTGCTCAGCGAGTCCGAGATACCTTTTTAGATTATTTTAAACAAAATGGCCATACATTCGGTGGGTTGAGCCCATTCTCTTTTTTTTTTTTACCCTACCCCTCCACCCCCACCAACGACATGGACTGACCTGAGACTATTCTTGTATACAGTCCCTTCGTCCCCCGTCGCTCCTCTATCGGATCCGACTCTTCTTTTCACCAATGCGGGAATGAACCAGTTCAAGTCCATCTTCCTGGGCACCGTTGACGCCTCGTCGGAATTTGGAAAGATGAAGCGCGCAACGAACTCGCAAAAGGTATTGGATATTTCCCACCCAAAAGAAAAATCTGACTTGGACCTGTTGCTGATACAATTGGATAGTGTCTCCGTGCCGGTGGAAAACATAACGTGGGTGTGCCTTGATAAAGCTTAAAAGAGGGATCGTGGAGGGGCTTTGGCCCACTGACTGACCTGACACAGGATCTGGATGATGTTGGCAAGGATAGCTATCACCATGTTAGTATTGAAACCCCATTTTTATTATTCAACAGAAGAACCGCTGACAGAGTCTCTAGACCTTCTTTGAGATGCTCGGCAACTGGAGTTTTGGCGACTACTTCAAGAAAGAAGCCATCACTTATTCGTGGACCCTGTTGACGGAAGTCTACGGGCTAGATCCCGATCGCCTCTACGTTACTTACTTTGAGGGTAATGAAGCCGGTGGGTTGGAACCGGATCTGGAAGCTAAAGAACTATGGAAATCGGTGGGCGTTCCTGAATCCCACATTCTTCCTGGAGATATGAAAGACAACTTCTGGGAAATGGGTGACCAAGGCCCATGTGGACCTTGCAGTGAAGTGCACTATGATCGGATCGGTGGGCGCAACGCTGCTCACCTCGTCAATGAAGACGACCCAAATGTGTTGGAAATCTGGAACAACGTCTTCATCCAATATAACCGCGAGCCGGATAGCTCCTTGAGATCCCTCCCCAACAAACATGTCGATACCGGAATGGGCTTCGAAAGACTGGTGTCAATTCTCCAGGACAAACCTTCCAACTACGATACCGATGTCTTCACTCCGATCTTCCAGGCTATCCAGAATACCACTGGGGCCCGGGAATACCGCGGTCACTTTGGCGCTGAGGATGCCGATGGAATTGACACAGCCTACCGTGTTGTTGCAGACCACGTGCGGACTTTGATGTTCGCTATCTCGGATGGTGTCATTCCCAACAACGAGGGTCGTGGCTATGTGATTCGCCGTGTCCTACGCCGAGGAGCTCGCTATGCCCGGAAATATTTCCAGGTCGATATCGGGAATTTCTTCGCTAAGCTCGTGCCGACTGTTGTGGATCAGTTGGGTGAAATGTTCCCTGAACTCAAGCGCAAGCAGCAAGATGTTATCGAAATCTTGGACGAGGAAGAGTTGTCATTTGCCAAGACCTTGGATAGAGGTGAACGGCAATTTGAGCAATACGCCCAACAGGCCAAAGTTAAGGGCACCGATATGCTCCATGGCGCCGATGTTTGGAGACTGTACGACACCTTTGGCTTCCCTGTTGACCTGACTCGGATTATGGCGGAGGAACGTGGCCTCCGCATTGATGATGTCGAGTTTGAAGAGGCTCGCTTGAAGGCGAAGGAAGCTAGCAAGGGTCAAAAGAAGGCCGCGGAGAACACAGTTAAGCTTGATGTTCATGATCTAGGCAAACTGGAGAAAATGAACGACGTACAAAAAACGGATGATTCGCCTAAATTTGGCCGAGGTAACATCACTTCTCACGTCAAGGCTATCTACCATGGGAAAACTTTCCACAATAGCACTGACGATGTTCCCGAGGGGGCACAGCTTGGCGTCATTCTCGACTGTACGAACTTCTATGCCGAACAGGGTGGTCAGGAAAACGATACAGGCAAAATCATCATTGACGGACAAGCGGAGCTTGAAGTTGGCGATGTGCAATCTTATGCCGGATACGTTCTACACACCGGCTTCATGAAATACGGATCATTTGCTGTCGGTGATTCTGTCATTTGCGAGTATGACGAGCTCCGACGCTGGCCCATCCGGAATAACCATACCGGAACCCATATCCTGAATTTCGCCCTGAAGGAGATCCTGGGTGATGGCGTTGATCAGAAGGGTTCCCTGGTGGCCGCCGAGAAGCTCCGATTTGACTTCTCCCACAAGAGCGCAATCTCAGACGCCGAGCTCGAGAAGATCGAAGCCAAGGCGACTGAGTATATCCGACAGAACTGTGCTGTTTACTCCCAAGAACTTCCGCTCGCCACTGCCCAACAAATTTCCGGCGTTCGGGCTGTATTCGGTGAGACTTACCCTGATCCTGTTCGTGTCGTCTCTGTCGGTGTGGAATTGGAGGAAATCCTGCAGAATGTCAAGGATCCCCGTTGGAAGGAAGTCAGCATTGAGTTCTGCGGTGGAACTCATGTGCAGAAGACAGGCGACATCAAGGATTTGATCATTCTGGAGGAGAATGGCATTGCCAAGGGAATTCGCCGAATTATTGCCGTCACTGGAGAGGATGCACATGAGGTGCAGAGAGTTGCCGAGGAATTCGGACAACGTCTTGATCGGCTGAATGCGTTGCCTTTGGGCTCCGAAAAGGAGCAGGAGGCTAAGCAAGTCCAGGTGGATCTCAACCAGCTTGCAATCTCCGCCGTCCAAAAGGCCAAGTTCCGCGAACGTTTTGCCAAGATCAATAAGCAGGTCCTCGATGGCCAAAAGGCCCAACAAAAACTGGAATCGAAGAAAGCACTCGACGCTATCACCTCCTATTTCGAAGCTCCGGAAAATCAAGACAAGTCGTGGCTTGTGGTCCAACTTCCGATTTCTGCCAATGCCAAGGCAGTCAGTGAATCTCTTAACCATGTCAAATCAAAGTTGCAGGGCAAGAGTGTCTATCTCTTGGCGGCCGATTCTGAACAAGGTCGGGTTTCACACGGATGCTATATCTCTAAGGTAAGTAACAGGATACATCAGTCTTACCTTTCTTGGATTTGAGGGGGGAAAGCAACTGAAACATTACTTATGGATTCTTATACTGATTTTGGACACAGGGACTGAGTGACCAAGGTGCTTCGGCGAGCGACTGGGCAGCCGTCGTCTCTGGTGCCGTGGGAGGAAAAGCAGGAGGAAAGGGGCCTACGTCCATTGGTAACGGTACCAATGCTGACAAGGTCGAGGAGGCTATTTCCCTGGCTGCGGATTATCTGAATAAGTTCAAGCTCTAGATTTGAGGACAGGATTCTGTGAAGGTTTCTTTCTTTTTTTTTTCTTTTTTTCTTTTTTTGAGGGGGGTTCGGAGATATCACATCTGTACCGATCACTATGAAATATCTATCCTAAGAGTGCCATAAGAAATTGATATATTTCCATAACTCAAACCTCTTTTCTTGCAATCCTAGGAGGTATGGATTTGTACGCTGTTTTCCAGATATCCCAGATATCACCTCATCTTCGTAATTGGTATTACATCTCTCCACATTGCACAATAGTTACATCTTGGTTAGGCTTGTCTTTCGTAGTACGAGTGTGTTCCAGCATCTTAACAATGTCTAGCCCATCAATCACCTGGCCGAAGACCACATGCTTGTTGTTCAAGAATGGTGTGGCCGTGGTTGTGATAAAGAATTGGCAACCATTGGTATTTGGGCCCGAATTCTGTGGTTGTTAGTGAGCAGTCCTGGGTCAAGTTCTAGGTAGTCCCCTTGGTGAGGTGTTCAGACTTACAGCCATACTTAATAAACCAGCACGGTCATGTGTGAGGGTGAAATTTTCATCGGCAAATTTCGAGGTGCCGTAGATGGTACATGACCCAGTCCCATCGCCATTGATGAAATCTCCACCCTGGATCATAAAATCTTTGATCTGCGGCACTCATTAGTTCGGTATCGATACCCAGAGCTAGACCACATACCACTCGATGGAATTTGCTTCCCTTGTAGCCCTGGGGCTGTCCCTTGGAGTTCTTGGTCTCACCAGTGCAGAACTGGCGGAAATTCTCTGCCGTTCGTGGGGTGACATTGGCGAACAACTCCATCTTCACTCGACCTAGAGACTCGCCTATATGGGATTATATTACTTAGCAGGGGTTCATGTGGGATGACTACTCCGATGCCTGGACCACAAAGTATGCTAATAAAGCCCACTTACCTCCGAGGGCAATATCAAAGAAAACCACTGGATTAGCTTCAGCCATGGTGGAATTGAATGTGTGCAGATGTGATGAAGAGGGAAGTTTGCATTTGGATAGATCTCTGATGTCCCTTAGGTGAACCAGGGGGTTTCGGGGAGGTACGGAGCGGTGTAACGGCCAAATGAGGACTTTGATTTGGTTTGGTTTTTTGTTGGCATATTTAACCTGTAGGTGTCTCTATTCTAGTGAACTAGTTGTCTATAGATGGATTATTACATTGGACCGTCTTCTTCTTTCCCTTTAGATACATTTTTTTTTTTTTTTTTTCTTTTTTTATAGAAGGGATAATTACATACTACAACCTCTCTTACCTCCAGAGTACAATATATAAGTAATATTCAGTCTACATCCATAATAATTAGAAGCATCTTCAAGAACCAATAGGGAATTTGACATTTCATCAATCTGAATTCGCTCGAGGCGATTGTTTACAAATTGTGGGGTTTACATTAAATATTAGATATGATGCTAGGTACTAACTAGTTGGTTAACTAGTTATGTACCTTTAAGCCATGCAATAATATGCAATACACAACCATTTATGTGAAAATCAATCGAACCAAAAAAAAAAGGGGGGGCCTTGGTCTCATCCCCTGAATGGATTCAGAAGTACCTTACACGTCTCATTTCTGTAGTTCTGAACCCCTGTGAAACCCTGTGAAATTCGATGTATCCGAGACTTTTTTTCCCCTAAAAGTACCAAGTCCCGTGATTTCCAGCCTCAGGCGTCAGTCTCTGCATGCATCCTCTTAATTAAATCAGGACTGGCCTCCATGCCTTGATCCACTTTCTCTCTATCTCTCTATCTCCTCATCTCCCCCCCATCTCCCCATCTCCCCATCTCCGTCTCTCTGTTCCCCTTTCTGTCTCTCTTCACCTCGCCGAGGTGTCTTCTACTCATTTCTACCGATAATGTTATGAGATCGGCTCCCGGCATTCACCTTCTCTTCACAGGAAGTTCTGTGTGTTCTGCTTACAGTCGATCATCTATCACAGGCCATCAAGTTTAATCTTCAAATATTCAGTCGCATGGGATACATGCCCTTGGATCGTTCACATCCACTTTCTCGTCGTGGACTTAATCTGCTGGAGTCTAGCCCGAAATTTATCTACAGGGTTGCCCTGTACACACAACCCGAGGCATGAAGGATCGACACCGGGGCAACTGAGACTCCAACAAGAATCAAGGGACCGCGTTCCAAGTGGGATCGGGGGTCATTTCTATATTCAATTGTAGTCGGAATGTCTTCAACATCAGCCTCTAGCAGTGCTGCCACCACTACTGCTAGTAGCGGCGGAGAGGGTTCGGGTTCAAATAATCCTACAAGCTCACCTTTATTATTCTTCGTCGCTCTTGGATTTGGTGTGGTGTTCACAAATCTATGGTATGTCGCTCCATGATCCCTCTGTCCAGGCCCGCAAGCCAGCCTTCCAGTGTTTCAGGGATGGCATCTAACCGTTGTCGCAGGATCATCGTTGGAGTCAAGTACTGCTTTCGATATAGCCAACGAAACCGTCAGCTCCGCAGTGAGGAAGCGGGAGAGCCCATAGACTTGGTCACTATGCCACGACCTCATCGCAGGAGAAGGGAGAAAAGGCTAATGACGATGGATGAAGTCAACGGGCGGTTTCCATTGGTCAAGTACAAAGTGTGGAGATCAACTCGCGCCAACCAGGGTCTTCCAACAGAAGGAGGGATCACAGCTCCGAATAGTAGACCCCAGAGCCTAAAAGATGAAAGTGATATCGTGACAACAGCGGTTGGGGTCCACACAGCGGCAATGTCACCATCCACCAAGGGCCACGCACGAGTGGGTTCCAATGATACATCACAAACCCCCATTCAAGAGCTGCAAAGTGGCCCTCCGGGACAGGCGTTGGAGGAGAAGGGCCCTTCCATATCTGGGATGCCCTCTACTCAACAATCTAGTGGTGTAGGTATCCAGAAAGAGAAATGGCAGCATTCTTTGACCAACGAAAACATGAACATTGATCTTGAGAACCATGATGGTGATGCCTACATTCGTAATGCTGTTCCTGCTGATCTTCTCCCCAACCCTGGCGATTCTTGCGCGATTTGCCTAGATATCATTGAGGATGACGATGATATCCGGGGGCTTGCGTGTGGACATGCTTTCCATGCCTCATGCGTCGACCCCTGGCTGACCAGTAGAAGGGCATGTTGCCCTCTGTGCAAAGCCGATTACTATGTCCCCAAACCCCGTGCACAGGCCGACTCACAGTCTGGCACAGATCGCCAGGGTCGTCGTACAACCTCGACCGACCCGGATGCAATTCTCAGACCTCCTCGAGTCGCTTGGAATGGTGGCAGGGCAAATGGATTTCGGGTCCAGATGGGCTTGCCTAGCCGAATATTTCAATCGACATCGCCAGAGGAAAGAGACACATCTCCAACCCGAGAACAGCGTGTGCGGAGTGGGCGAGATCAACCTTTGGACTCAGTCCATGCCTCGGATTCTTCGAGTCAATCTGCCTGGTCTCGATTGATTCCCACTCGGCTCCGCCAGTTTCCCATCCATTTTCCCTCTTCGGGAAGACAACCACCTGCAGTTAGGACTTCACCTGTGGAACCGCTGCCTTCAGAAGGACGTACACCTCGTCAAGTCGAAGCTGGTACCACGTGATAGTTCTTTGACTGCTATCCTTTTCATACCCCTTCACGATTTGACTAATCTGCAAATTTATTTTTCTGCCGGAACCACATCTGGGATGTTGGCTGGAGTTTTATTTTCCTTGTTTATGAGTTGATATGTGTAATTTATCGTTCGTCTTTGCCCAACTTGGACTGGGGCGCATGTGGATCATAGGGACCTTGTTCTTTTATCTTCTTTCGGCTGGAGATTTACGAATTGTCTTTTGTCTCCCTCTCACCCTATTTCAAGCTATGAGGAACCTTGTCCTATGGTGCTTCTGACAACCACTGTTTCCCCCTCCCAATTCTTGGTCCATTTAGCAGGCTGAATGGGTTGTGCATTGGTTGAATATCTATTTATCTCTTGGTGCGCAACACCGGATTACATACATACAAAGTATTGTTGTTTTGTACATGCTATACGATACATTCTTTTGGTATAGCCCCATGCCCTCTAAAATAGATTGCACCACCTTACATGTATGTACTGCTTGCTGTATAGATCTGGAAGTTCCCCCTTGGTGTAGTGTAGGGAAGGGGTAATCAGAAACAAAGCAAAGTAAAACTTGCCTAAAGGCTGAGGAATGAATGAGCAAAAGAACATGAAGCCCTGGCCCCCAAAAGGACAGCCCAAAAACAAAAACAAAACCGCACCCTAACACCTACACGGCTTTCCATATACACACTCACATCTGAGACTTAGGACCTCCTACACCAGCACTGATAACACTGGGTAGCTCCTGTGAGCCCATACTGAAAAGCATTCCAATCGCACTACCAACCAGAATAATGGCAAGCAGACTAACACCCGCAACAAGGAAGAAAGGTGAGCTGATGTCTTTTTTCTGGCAAGCCGATCCACCCCACTGAATAGTCTTGGTGGTGCCATCGCTATTCTGAACAACACTTTGTTTGCATTGGCATGCATAACAATTTCCTGTCGTTCCCTCAACGCCCGAACCGTATTTCAGATAGCAGGAACCATGCCCAGAGCAATTATTGGTAGATTCGGCGCACGATGAGTTTGAAGCATGACAGACAGGCGCTAGGGTCGACCGCAGTGCAGAATTCTGTACCGACCTCCTGAAGGCATTTTGTTGAGTGACCGGTGCCGATGATGGTTTCACACCTTGGCGGCTGAGTCCTCCTGATTTGACACCAGGGGGCAGAACAACAGTCGTGATTTCCCGGTTGTTGGTTGATGCCATTTTAGCTAGGCGAAGAAGCAATCTCTCTAGGAGCTTGGTTCTAAGAAGAGAATCACCAGACGCATTCTGTAATTGGTGGTGTGGAATTAGAAATCATTCACTAGTTAGGTAGGGGCAACTTGATACCTTGAAGGACAACTTCAAAGCCGAATCCTTGTGATCCTTGCTTATCCAGGATTCCATTGAATCAATTAGTGGCAGCGAGTCACGGGAAAGCAAATCAGACGCATCGGCAAACATGGGGTCCCTAGATAGGCATTCCTTGGGAGTCTGGTATAAATGAAAAATTAGCAAGGGAATGTGAAGTCATTAAAGTTGGCTTTTCTACCTGGGATGTCGATGATGCAGCCCTGCTAGCATTGTTGAAGTATGTACAGGTCTGTCCATGGTCCCCTTTCGCAGTGGGGCTGCTTTCAACAAATGATTCCAGGAGATCAAATCCGATAAAGGGCGAGAAAATTTGAGGGATATGAAGATGGTTTGGTTGGGCTTTTTGCATGGCTAGAGCTGCATGACATTAGTTGGATTCCAGTTTAGTGTGAGTCTGCTTTCACTTACCAACTTCCTGGTCGACCCCTTCCAGAATGAAGACACTTTTCTTAAGACCAATCCCCCCAGTAGCTCCCCCAAAGAGAGTGAAATCATCTTGAGCAAACTGATTCAAGTGGTGCACAGTGTCTGCATCCACCATTCCGAGGACCGATGCTACAGAGGACTTCATACGAAGCTCCAAAACAAGTCGGGCCTCATCTTCTGATATTGTTTGTTGTTGAGGACTACCAGATAAAGAGGTTGCAGTCTTGGAAGGAAAGGTGAAGATTGTCGCATCCAGTGCATTTGCTTGCAATGCGCCTGTCAATGCCAGGGCAAGGAAGCCAGACACCCAGTGCATATTGCTAGAATCGGGAGCGCCGGAAGTAAGGGCAAGACTATTTTGGCAGACGTGGCGATGCCCACATCAAGATTCTCCTCTGGGGATATCTGGAGATTTGTTGGGTACAACGGTGAGGAGTCAAGGACAGAATACCATTTGGTTACGGACGACTTGGGGGCAATCCGATAAGATATCACCTAAGCTATCACGTGGTCTAGTATGCACGTCGACTGCTCACCTGGGCATTAGTTAGTTATTTACCTATACATGTAACATCCATATGAATGTCATGAATTTTCTGGCCCAAGAGATCATCAAAGGTACCTAGGTAGTTATCATGGATATGTAAATGTATGTATAGTGTACGTATAACTATGATACATACTGTGAGGTATAGGGCCGGGCCTGCACCGCCGCATGTTACATAATCCACCAACCCGCCGAGCCCGTTGCCATTGACCCAACTCGCAACACAAATCCTCGTGCATATCAGGCTTCAAGGATTCTGTCCATTCCTTTTTTTCTAAATTGAGATGATACTCTAGTGAGAATCATTGTAGGGATTGGCTTTTCCCAATGCTCCGGCTCAGGTATCTGCTTCGAAGTCCTCACGCACGCTCGTCTCTCTTCAGTCCTGCACACGCTCGTTCCAACTTATCAAACCCAGAAAATGTGCGACATGTGAGGTTTAGGCGGCCTTGGATTAGGTAAGGAGCTCTGTTTGAAGTCAACCAGGGTCTCTTCGGTTAGACTGACTCAGAATCCCTCAGGTCGTTTATATCAAAATGTCTTCTATACGGCACCGCATTCCACCTCTGGAGCACATTCGTGCTAGTACGATTTGACGACGATACCGATGATGCCGATATACCCCCTGTGGGAAACTCCGAGGAAATAGCCCCGCGTGAAACCTCCTTAGGAGGCGGCGAAACCACCGGGAAAGAGGTCGAAAACGAGGGTGTGCTGTTCATACCGCTTTCCTGGTCTCGGTTGCAACAAGGCGAGCTATACGCTACATCGGATCCAGAGTGGCAAGAATTTGTGAAGTTATCCAAGGATCGGAAGAAGCTTCAGAAGCTTAGGGGTGAGAAATCGATCCAATCCCCACCCATGGTCCTTCGCTGACGAGTCTAGATGAACTTGCCACAATCGTTCTAGATAATGCGGGGAGGCAGATGTCACAGATACTCGGGGAGCCTCTCTCCCTCACCGGATTCTGGCTTGTTCATCAGTTTCCAAACCGTGCCCCTCCTGGATATGTGCGATCGGGGTATGCGCTCCTAATCTCCAAAGGTTCGGTTCTTATACTGACAGTAGACAGGGTGGAGATTAAGAACGACAGTATTTCATGGGTCGCAAAGCCGATGGACCCCGAGATAGGTGATAGGTTACAGACCTTCATGAAACCAGTTCATGTTGCTCTAGCAATCAGAGATGCGTATCTGGTACTATTACTAAGGCAACTGGATCGTTTCAAGAAACCTGCAGGGGAGCCACTGGATGCATTTGATTTCTTGAATGATTCTTCTGCCGCGCCCGGTGACGAGGGAGGGAACTGGATTGGCCGAAAAGATCAATCTAAACTACAACCACCCCTGACCGATGGGCTCAAGGAAAACATGCCGCCTAATACCGAGAATCCCAACTATCATCCATCCTCCCTTATATCTTTGTTACAGCGGTTGCCATTACCAGACCTCGGCCCGGGTTCAGATCTACACCTGGCGTCACAGGCATTCAAATTACGATTGAACCATGAACGGGCCCAGACGCCAGGGTCTACCCGCCGAGGATCTTTCTTTATCACGGGTCCAGTTGGGTTGAAGGGGCCAAATGGGTTTTGTCGATTTGAGGTGAGAGGCGAGTATGATCCAGCAAAACGTGAATGGCGGACTGTGGAAATGACGCTCAAGGATCTGAACATGAGGAGACAGAAGGCATTAGGAAGTTGATCACATATACCCAGGATTTTGAAGAGTTTTCATGTTAGGGCCTAGAGCATATCGGTCTCCTTTCAGTTCCACAGAATGTGTGTTGAGTTCAAGGCCCTCCATCTTGCCCTCTGTATGAATGCTATACTATGTACATGCATACTTTCCACTGCTATTCAAGGCACTGACCTAAAATTCGAAACCACTCCTGAATTTATGTGTAAGCAGCCATGAATATGAGGGTTATTAATACTCTGTGTCCGTGAATTGCCTAGGTGTTGATATCGTGGGAATTGAAAGGAAGTTACTTGGTTTGCTAACCATTAGCGAAATATCCTGGGAGGTAACTAAAGCTAAAACCCGCATGGCCAAGGATATCAAGTAGATGGTTCAGGTATGCATCTATCTGTCTGTCCCCTTTTGCAAGCACTTGGTTTGTTTTCCCTTCCAACATCGGCTAGAGGAACCAAGCAGAGAAGGTCCATGTCTCGCCCACAGTATTCTTCAAAGGTAACCTGACTAGGGATAGTATTTCAAGATGCTCAAGTTCAGGGAGTGGAGAAGCGCAGCAGTAGCAGCCTCGCCGCTATCCAGTGGGGAGAATGACTGGCCAAAAACGGGATTTGATGATCACGCTAGCATAGTCCAGGCGTCCGTAACAAAGCAGACGTTGGTCTTCCGTATGACATAATAATAGAGAGAGAGAGAGAGAGAGAGAGAGAGCCTGGTCTAGCGTGTCAATGAAATGGCGGACAAGGAGAAAATGAAACTTGGTCTCATTCCAGAACTTCAATCACGAAGCTTTTGTGGACGCTAATGAGGAATATTTCGAACGCGCGTGTGCCCGCCTGAACGAACATAAAGGAACATAAAGCGATGTCTTTCTCAACTGCTCATATTTCCAAGCACAACGCCGCCAATCAACGACTAACCTATTGTTGCAGAGGGGGTTGGTAGTTAAGAGGGCGCCTGTAAGACAGTTAGTGACACAGCCAAGGGAGGATTTCGCAAATAACCGACTTGAACAATAAGATATGAGGTTCGGGTTCGTGCACCTCGTAATGCTCCCATCCCAAGCTCTGCGCGCACGTTGTTAGAACTAGGACCCATGCACATCCTCAAATTATGTTCAACATACTTGTGTAATACCCAGAGCTCGCCATTCCTCCTCCCAAAGCAGTTTCAGAGTCCCTTTGGAGCTGTCGAAGTAGTCTGTGGGTATTTTTTTGAGCATATTCTTTGGGAGCTGCACATGGCGATATTCGAATTTGTCATCGTTGTATCTATATGGAGTCAATGGCGAGTCTATCACAATGACGAGGGGTCCTCACCTTGCCGAGTAGTGAATAGAGTCCACAAATTCATCAAGCTTCTCGCGCTCCGTCTCCAAGAGGAGACGGGGCTTCTTGTTGCGCCTAGCGGGGTCGATGTCCATTGGGATAGTGGATTGAGAAGGTCTCTCAGCTATACAGATTGTCAATATCAGCCTCTTTCATGTGTTCAAGTAACAAGGCCAAGAGATAAGTAGCTTAGGGATGTGGCTCACAATGTGGCTGAATGATTATCGCATGTAGCGACAACTGGAACGTACACTCACAGGACTCCTGTAGGGGCCCTAGGGTTGTATAAGATGATTTGATATTGAGGAATCAAATTAGGGAATGGATGATCAAGTGAGAATAAGAGTGTGGGACGCGATAGAGAAAAGAGTAGGTGTAAGTTGTAGAAACAACAATCACCGGACTTGTTTTGCGGGACTCGGGAAAATAGTGGGGGGGGAGGGAAACAACCATTTGAGTGCCTCAGGTGTCAATCCAATCGCGGCTGTTTGAGTCACGTGGTTGAGATCAAGTGATGCTTGCACAGCACGTGATTGGTACCAAAGTTACCTCCACTGACCCCTGGATCCACCAGTCTTACCTAAGCCGAGATGACCCCGTGGACGCGTCTGCAACACGTCCCGAGATGAGGAATGTCTATGGGGATATGTCCCTTTGCCATACTCTTATCACTACTTGTAATTCTTTCAACCAATTTGACCCTCGCTTTATTAAATTTGTATTTTCAGTTCACCTGCGGTCCTTCAGTGACAGATTACTATCTTCAATGTGTGACTCGACTCGCGACTCGGGACGTTATCAGAAGTAATCCAAGATGACCTCAAAACGACGGGCGGCTGCCACAGCTTCCCCAGATATGAAGTTTCGTAGAACGAAACGCCAAAAGGTATCCGTAAGTATCAGTTTGTTGCATCAATGCATATTGATTGGCCCTCGATACTTGAATGGAGGACAATTGCAACATTGTGAATATGGCAATTCGACCTACGCTGTCCAGATGTCTATTTACTACCCTAAATCATTTCGTTGAACCGGATCGCATGTTTCGATCGCTAATTCAAGCTGTCGTGCGTGTGATAGGGCGATGATCTCATGGTTCCCGAGGAGTCCAATCGTGCGTCGTCGCATCTGGACTCAGAGCCACCAGAGGAAGCAGATCGAACCCCGGAGTCGCAGGCCGAGTCTGAGGCAGATTTTGAAGGTGATAGTCTTCAGACTGCACAGGACAAGATTATGTCCGAGTTGACCCGGCTCAAAGATTCGGAGTAGGTATCACTGATCCTGGTCTTTTGCGTAAGGCTGATGACCCGGACTAGTGGCGAGGACGTTTCTTACCCGTTCATTGGGAAACCAGACCGGAATCTGTACCGGGATTATTATGAGATCATTCAACATCCCGTGTCCTTACGGAGCATCCAAAAGAGAGTTCGTGGTACAGACAGCAGAAAGAATTCATCCAAAACCACCGCATATCCTACATGGCAGTCCTTCGAAGAGGAGGTCAGCTATGTGTGGCGAAATGCTAGAGAGTATAACGAGGACGACAGTGATATCTCTATTCTCGCTGGAGTTTTGGAGGTAAGCTGATACCGCAACGCTCTTGCTATCCGTCCCGTTCGGCATGCTAAGATTGGAGACCTAGGCTCACTTCCACCGACGGGTTGCGGAAGCTAAAAAGCTTGTTCCGAATCCCCTTGAGGTACATCGAACCCTTGAGATGCCTCGCATCAAATTGAAAGTGGGCACTACTATGCCCCCAATGGCGCAGAGGTTAACCTTGAAAATGCCTGGGCAGAGCTCCGATACACTATCCAAAAACGATGGACACCCCTCAGATGTCACATTTAAGAACGAATCCCAAGGCAATACGCAAGATATTGCCGGAGCTGGATTACCAGCAGGTCAAGAGATCAATAGGTCTCCTCGAGAATTTCCTCTTGGGGGGCAATTCGACAGTCCCAGGTCAAGCACCAGAACCACGCCATCTGGTTCAGAGCAACAGCAGAACAGTTCCATGAGTGCGCAGGGCTTACTGGACTCGATGTCAAACGCAGCCACCCTGGCCATATCCACTTCGCAAAATCCCCTCAATGCGTCTTTTGATGTCTCTTCGGGTATCCCTCGACATTCATCTTCGGGTTCAGGTACGTTGCGCTTAATATACATTTTGTCGCCTAGGACAAGTGTTACTCAGCTCACAGCGCTTGCTAACCCCTTGCCAGCCCATTATCAGCCGCATTTCGGCTCACCCATGGATTCGCTTCTAAGGCGATCAGGCCAAGGTTTGACTCCCACTGAGATCTGCAGGACTCTCAGCTAACCAAAGCCAGACCCAAAGATGGCTTTGATTAGTAATGTTCGGATTCTTACACATGCCTCTTCGTCGTTGCAACCGGACTTCTGCCTAGATATCCCCCCTTCGTCGCTTGTTTCACAACAGAATATCACAGTCCATCTTCCTCCGTCGCATAGTATACTGACAGTCAGGCCTCGTTTAGCGGCGAGTACTTCCCAGCGACAGATAAAGATCGTTGCACTCACGGGTATACAGCGCCTTCATTCATCTGGAGATGCAGCTACAATTTCATATGATATCCATCTGCACCCTGGCATGACAAAAGTTGACTTGGAAGCTATTGCTGGGCCGGCCAGAGGAGTCCCGAAATCCAGCCCCCCTGGGTCGGATGTTGATTATGAACGTGTCACTCTATTCTTTAATCTGCTACGTTAACAATCATGTCCAATAAATAGTGTTTGTTCATTGAAGGGGTGGTGATATGTCCTAGCAGAGTCGAACTCTTAGAAGATAGCTAATAGATTATTAGCGTATTTCACTACCGAGCTGCGCACCCCACCTAAAACGCGTCAATTAATTTAACCCCTTCTTCTTCAGCCACTTACTATGTAGGCCTAGCAGTGACCCTCCACGATCTATAGCGACCCTCGGATGTATAAATTCCGAGCGCTATGTTACCAGCCAGTTCTTTAAACAAAAGAGTGCATTTCAACAAGAATACTAAGTACAAGGAAATAAAAGGAAAAGAAAGAAAGAATCCTACGAGACAGGATCCTTTGTGGGATCCTATTACAATCCAAACAATCAAACAATATAAACACTAATCGTGCCAAGCGCCCAATGCCACCACCTGACATTGGTGCGCCCCACTCAACGATAATTCACACATAACGATAATTTTTCATTCTACTATCTACACTCTATAAAAATGTCGGAGCAAACTGAAAATGTCGAAGATCGAATTTTAAGAGCTACCGATACCTTCCGTTAAAAAAGAATCTTTAATATCGCTCAATTAGTACGAGAATTCGAAGTTCCGTACTAATAGTTACGTGCCTATATTTAGACCTGGCACTGCACCTCGGGTAACCCTACCGACCCTGCACCTACACCTCCATTTGGGCGGTATAGGTTCAAAGATTCCGACCTTTAGATGCGGTAGGTTGAGTACCGCATCTTATGAGGGTAACCCTGAGATACCCCTAAGGTACGAAAACTATGAGTAATATGCTAGAAACGTGACTTAGGGGTAATTGTATAAATTATATAGAATTGGGCTATATTCTTTTATAATTATAAGCTAAAGATTTATTACTATATAGCCTTATAAGAGGATTAAGTATATATTATAGGTTATAGTTTTATATTTAAATAGGGCTTCAATTCTTATATTTATAGTATTAGTTGACACGGTGAGCGGGGCGCTGGAACCGGCTCCCATTGCACCGCCCCTCTGCCGTCCCCGACCGCCTGCCCGTCTCCACCATCTCCCTGCCCCTTCAGGTTTAGCGCCCTCACCCTCCCCCCGTTTGGGTTTAGCCCCGTCCCTGGCCGCTTTTACCGCCCCGGCCATCTGCCATTCATCTATATAACACCCGCTGGCCCTCTCCCCTCGACTTGTCGACGCACTTTCCCTTCTCTTTCCCTCTTTTCCCTTCTCTGCTCCCTTTCTTTCTCGCCCCCACCGTCGCTTGCGCATTGGCTTTCAGCTCGACGCACTGCCCCTTTCATTTTACCGGAAATGCCGCTCCATCCGACGCCCAGCTCGTTCTGGCCGTCCTGGACTGCCATGCCATCTAGTCGCCCAGGAGCAGAATCCCTGGGATGATCCAGCCCGCAGCCGCATCGTTCGGTTTCGTGTCGATACTCCCTCCTACTCTTTTCCTAGAGGAGTGATAGTACACCGTGTTACGAAGCTATCTAGGTCGCCTTCTCTGCTAGAGCGCCTTGCTTGTTGAGCGTCACTTATTTCACCGACCTCCATCGCATCTGCAAAGTTCTGGCATACTATCTTCGATGCTATATGCCCCGCTCCATCCGCCCCATCGGAGGTTATATTGCACAGCCCCTGATGTCGCAGAACGACTCTCCGTTGCCTCGTCGCGAATCCCGTGGCGCCCAGTTGTTGTTATTGTCGGTCTCTCCGGTCTCTCCGCACCCAATCGATGAATTTCGAAAGCACAGTGCGGCGATATGGGCCAATAGCAAAAATGCCTTGCACGCGCCTGACCTCGGTCGATGATGCATTATGCGGCTAATACCGGACCGCGACTACGGAAACCGTACCACGATCACACCTGTACTACCGAATGGAGAACAAGCTGACGACTAGTGTGGGGCATGCATCGCAAAGGTCGTCTGTAAGGAAGAGTAGTGGTGATTTTTGCCGGTGAGCTACAACCTGTGGTTGTGAAATTAGTGTGGTCCCGCGTCTTAGATGTAGTGGCCTGGATTCTAGGAGTCGGTCGGGATCTTCTACGCTGGAGAGAAGGCAGATTCCGCCTTACTAGCGACCGCTGTCTATAAAGAGACTACAATTCTACCTAAATGGTAAAACTGTAATTTAAAACCCCTTTAAATTCTCCTCTCCCCTGCACCCTATCCCCTATCCCCTGTCCCCTATCCCCTATCCCCCATCCCTAGTTCTCTGTTCTCTGCTAGTCTCCCTATTTTATAACTACCTACAACTACCATATCTCGAAGACTGTCTTAGCCGTCTGTTCTATACAATATATCAAACGCTAGTTTTCGCCTAGAATCCTTTCGGCCATAGAATCCTTTCTAGGACAAAGCCTAGCCTCTGCGAGATTCTCTCGATATTTGCCGCTACCCAAGTCCTGTCTCGATAACTCCTACCCCGCCTCCCTCCAATCCTATCGACCCCGTCTCTAAGAATCAAAAAAGTCATTCTTACAAATCTAGCCGGCATCCCCTTCCTGCCCGCCCGCTGTTAGAGGTTTGCTTAGATAACGGCCTACATTCGGACGCTCAGACCACTCGACACGAGCCTGAGGATTTGGGCCGTACCACCTTCACTAGTCCTCACGTTGAGACTTTCGACTCTAAAGACCTTTTGCAAATACAAGACCTACGGAGCACCGAAGATATCGATTCTACCACAATACCTGATAATATTTATCTGGGTGCGGAGCATCGATCTTCCGGTTTTGGATTGTGCGACTTAGACCCTGCCGTTCTTACTAGTCAACACCTTCTAGGCAATAAAGCTATCGATCCCGCAATCCTCGACGATCATACCTTTCCAGGTGGTGAGCAGACCCAAATAACGGAAAATACCACCAATATCGCAATATATCTAGACAGATGCCTCTTAGAGTGCTCCCACTCTCCGAATTAAGACCCACCTATTCAATCTAGACGACAAAATGCAAAGGGAACGGCGGTTCCTAATCGCCAGTCTAAAATAAATAAACGTTCGAGCGCTGAGAAGAGATATTCAAAATATGGTGCCGCCCGGTCCAATAAAGGGCCCCATCGTCGCAGCAGCGTTTCGTTTCCTACCGTTCGTGCTTAATTCTCAGCCCTTCCCGTCGAAGACCGGCTAGAGTTCCTATCCTAGTTGTTTGAGGGTGCTTTATCGCATTGTATTTCTACACCTTTGAGCACAGATGCCACTGTACCAAGATACATCGCAAACCAAGATTCAGATATCACATACGACTGTGACCAGCTAAGCCGAAATACCGAACTAGTTGATGCTTAACATACCCCTTATATAAGAAAAGGTTTACTATGGTCCGAGGAAGAAGTATCTTTATTAGTGAAGCTTAGGGAAGGACAGAATCTTACTTGGTCGGAGGTAACGAGACAGTTTGCACAGAAATTCGCCGGGAGGAGTAAAGGGTCTATACAGGTATACTAGAGCACGACGCTTAAGAAACAGCGGCGATCTTTAGAGGTTGCCACATAGGAAATACCATCCTAATCAACACTTTGACCATTCCCTCGTTTTTCTCTTGCACCAATTTCTCTTGCACCACAAACTACAACGTAAATAAACCGAGGACTGAATTCAACAATGTAGTTGAGTGTTGGTGGTCTAAGTCCACAGTTCCACGCAAGTATTCTAACCAGATAAGCCTCCGTGCTGCGGTAGTCTACTCCCCAGATCCGTAGCTATCGGTAAGTTTGAGCCTATAGAATTTGGCTTTCTCGCTAAAAGCTATTACGTATAGTTTGAATAGCCCAGTCATACAATATAGTTTCCAGTTATTCCAGCGAAATAGTAAAGTACGAAGGCAATGCCCTTAGATATAGCTACTCTAAGGTAGAGAAAGGAGAACTAACCATACTATCTTTCCACGGGCTTTCTACATCCAATAAAAGCCGCTACAGAGACCCGCTCCTACAGCAAGCTGATAAGCCAATAAAAGGGTGGCAGTCTGACTTGATCGCCGTCCTGTCGCCTTTAGACTATCTCAAGACTAGTCTGGACCTAGAATGATTGGACTAGAAGAGAAGTAGTACGAAGAGCCAGTTTATATAATATATGGCCTTCTGTCGCCTACGCTCTTAAGCAGGCTCTACTAAAATCTTCCACGCAGACCGATAGGCGTATACGAGTGGATATGGCTAGGCCAGCAAAGCGGCACAAGGAACAGGATAAGTCCCGTAGACGAGAGGGATTTGAAAATTCCAGATCGCTAGCGGCTTACCACTAACCCATTCTGAGTACAGCACAGGGTGTTCTGCTTCCACAAAAAGGTTTGGCGCTTTGATCTCTGCGCGTGGGATGGATGTTACGTTCCCTGCGCTAGACGTTACAGCAGAACAGAACCTTGGTAAATTTAAGCAGCCACTGCCACGACTACTTGTTAGCCTAAGGATAGGGGAAACTAGATATCTAGCGTTATAGAGACAAGGCGACTTAAAGAAGCATAAAAAAGCTTACGATCTTATATATTCATTATTTTGATTCACTGTATACCAGGCAGTCTAGTAAGATTAGTAGACGGGACCAGCTATAGGGCTGTTACCTAGCTAATAGGTGCCGAACGAAATAGAATAAGATAAGACCGCCTCTTATTTGAAAATCGCGAAGTTGAATGAAACAGCCACCGTACGATAACATGTCCTTGTTTCGGGTTAAGACTATAAGTCCAAGCACCTCAGCAAGTCAAATGGTACAAGCCCCAACCGTTCACCAAGACCAGGTCCAGAACCTTCTCTGTAGAAAGCATTGCCAAATAGATATGCTTCTCTTCACAATAGCATATAGGTATCTTCGCCAGGCCGGCTAAAAGCGGAGAGCTAACTCAGGTCCTAGCAAGCCTCTGCGAACCAATGCTTCACAGGTCTTTGTCTCCTCATCAGAGTCAATAAAGACGTATTCTGCATTCCAGATCATATCCTTTGTCTTACGTTTAAAGTCGTATACTAGCAAGGCCATTGTAGGATAGACATTGTGCCAACAAGCAGAAATGAGACCATCAAAAACTTCGTTGCGGTTAAGTTCTGGAAAGTCCATTTCCCTAAATCGGCGATCCCATTCCGCGGCGCTGAGGATAACGTCGTTATAGGGTTCATGACTATATACCATAAAGTATAGAAGTGTCCCGACGGCAAACTGTTCAGTTCTAGCGGAACAGAGACCGTATGTGCCTTTCAATAGTCCAGCAAGTATTGGTTTGGCCTGTGGAGGCAAGGTACCTTCAAGCGGCTGTCCAATAGTGGTGGCACGACTAAAATCAGCGAGCTTTAAGTTGAAGTTCCTGTCAAGAAGACAGTTGCTTACATACAGATCATTATGACAAAAGCCCATTTTCTCTATATACTCAAGAGCAGAGGTGAGTTGTTGTATCCACCGAGCGATAAGAGCAGGATCCTCGTATTCCTTGACTCTAATAAGACGCCCATAAAAACCATTTGTTCCTATCTCTCGCTCCTAGCGTTCATAGAAGCGAGGGGCGATTGCCTTATACGTGCAATATGATAGAAAAAGATAGTCCGGGAGCATAAGAAAACATTCAATAATATTCGGACATCGATCCTGGCACTTATTAAGACGTTTGTAAAACGCGATCTCCTTAAGGAAGGGATACCCCGCTGCCTTTTCTTCAGGGGTTTGGTCGCGACGAACAGTTTTCACCACAATAGTTAGAGTGACGTGGTAGATATAAGCGTCGAGTCCTCCGCCAACCCAGCTATATTCCTCGAGAGCATCCGCGTAGTAGAAGCCCATAGCGAATCAAAACACATATAGTCGTAGTATTAGCCGTGCAGAGTTTTAGCAAAAATATATAGAAGTAATAACTGTTTAGGTGGTGGCAAAATAGTTTGGTATAGGTGTTGTGAGGGAAGGACAGCAAGAGTGGAGAGAAGGGAAAAAGGGAGAAACCTTAGGATATTGTCTTACAAATAAAGGCTCGACTAAATACTCCCTCGCCATACTATATTCGTCAGAATAAGCCCTTCTCTCATTAACTAGGGCCGTTCCTCTATAGGGGAGAATTAATTCTCTATAGTAAAAGTGCACAACAGAAAAAAAAAAGATGATAATTACGGATTATAAATACGAGTTAATACCTAAATCAAAAATTCATACGGGTTGCTCTTCGGACCGCCCTTTAGTCCACTAATAAATAGATCTAGCAGACCTTCCAAAACAACAACAAACTCGACAACAGCACAAGAATAAGCAGAAAGAATGACTGCCGTATTATCCGACTTAGGATGGGGTAGCTCATCAGTCCTTCACAGGTAATAAATTGTCGAACTTCGCCGTGTAATATCCACGAACAGTTAAAGTTGCCAAGGAATTCTAGAAGGGGTCGTTAGATTACGTGAAAATGAGTACTACAAGGAGAACTGATAGGGAAACCTAAAATCAGCTGTAAATTTCTAAGGCCCACCTGTTGTAACCTCGTACTATTTTCCATCGGCTGTCTGGGCCCAAAGGCTATTAGCCTTACAGTTATCGTAAGGAAAATGCGAGGTAGAACTAGCAATGTTATCGTTTCTGCCTGTCTCTACCCCACAATTGTTATATCCATCATCGGGAATCAGACTGCCGGGCATCTCAACCTTATAACGGCAAGCATGTATCGCTATATTATAGTTTCTCTTGCATATATTAACGTGATCTGTTCTGGTTAGTTATTCTCTTTCTAAAAGACCTGGGAGAACAAATACCTTACGGCAGAGGCCTTGTCCGTATTAGAAGCTTTGTGTTTATTAGGTAAGGAGAAGAGGTTTGATCTGTGTTAGAAGCTTGCTGTGTATCAGATCAGAAATTTTAAGGAAGAAGAGTCCCTTTTATAATCATAAGCCTCGCATAATGTGAGACCGTTAGGACTGCACTTTTAAGAGTTGATAAGCATTGCTACGCACTATCTGTAGACAGGAACGTCTATGGTAAGAAGGCTGGCTATTGGACGAGAGGCACATCCGGGAATATATTAAGCAATGAGGGTTAAGAGTAGAGAAGCGGCCAACAGTGGACAGTGGTAGGAGAGAATGGTCAGTCGCGTGCAGAATTGCATATAGGTAGGCAATTTTAGTTAGTGGTGAGTAGCAGTATACAGAAATGGGGGAATATTATGTATCGACGTAGGCTGTGCAAGTCAATAGCATGCAATAATGGTCAGTAGTAAGTAGTAATGAGTAGTAATAGGCAGTAATGGACGCTAAAAGGCAAAGTAGGCGGCAGAAGATATACTATATTTAGAAATAAGGTAGGGCGTGTGAGGTGAAAGCGACTTATAGGAATCGCTTCCCTATCTTTCCCTAGGCTATGGTTAGTGCAATGACCGGGCGACTGACTATAAATTTGTGCCGCTTATGCAGCAAGCTGCAACCACGTCACATCTAGTATTAGACTAGGAGGGTTAGTGGGAGGTCAAAGCTCAGGATAAGACATTAGGAGGAGGTTCTCGCCCAATTTATCCCATTGCTTCTGTATTTTGACTTGTTTCTTCAACCTAAAGTGCTTCACTAGCTGGCGACACCATATCATTGACTAAGCATTTCTTCGACTCTCTTCTCCACCAAAAAGGTATTCTTGACAGTAGCCTATTCCTAGATGCGAACAGCCAGAGAGGACTAGAATCGTCTTATTGTCTTTTACATAACATAATCAAACTCTCGGTATCGTGGCAGTCCCAGAACAGACATGATAAGGCGCGATAACACCTTAAGAATATCTACTCGATAGCGAAGCCGCTGTTTGTCCTTATTACTGTTACAATATCTATCACTAATCTGGCATCATTGGACCATAGGGAAATATTTCCTCGTCTTGCAAATTGGTGGTAGGACAATGCACCCTCCCAAAAGTTCGAATCACGAACGATTGAGCTTATTCACGAGCTAGACCACGAAAGAGAGAGAGGAGGTCTTGTCTATATACAACGTATAGCATTTCTTCTACTTGCTGAATGCATTATACTAATTTTTTTTTTCAAAAGAGAGAACAAAAAGCAGAACTTTTAGGAAGTCTCGGGGTGTCAAACAGAAGAGGGTGGAATACGCCGTCTCTCCTACAGAGCCAACACCGCAAAGGAGCTAAATTAACCAGTCCACCGAATTTCAAAATGCCCTCTTAGAATTTGGTAGTGTCCCTCCATTCTTCGCTTTATTGGAATTATACTGACAGATGGATTGCAGATAATAATAGGACTAAGAGCGGCCTCAGCGCGCAGCTACCAGTTTCTGAGGGATTAGGTTTGTTTATATATGACTATGATTTTATAAACATGCTAATATGGCAAAGGTTCTATCGGAACTTTTACAGTAAATATGACCGACGAAAAGCCAATATTTTTCCTCTTTTCACAGCTTATGGGCTTCATCTATGCGTACCACGCCGATTTCCCTTATCTACAAGCTGTTAGTAAGCTGCTTCGAATTAGCGGGCCTAACCTACAGCTCTCATACTCTCTTCTCAATTTGACACCTCTATATATCCATATCGATCTTCAACTGCCTCCCGGGTTAAACGTTAACATCAAGGTATCGAGGGAATTTAGTTATTCCTTCATTCAGTATCTTTGGATGCTCCAGACATCAGGCGTTTTTAGAAAGGAAACGTCGTAGTAATACGTTTCTGAACATAAGGCCAGTACGTCCATCGCTCAGAACAAGAATTCTCTGGCCACTCCCTGTTTTAGGGCCTGTTGAAAGTATATCAATACTGCCCTCGGCAACGCGCGAGTAGATAACGCCCTCTCCCTCGTCTCCGTGTATCAGGACCGCAGGGGCGATACTTGAATCTAGAAATTTCCCGTTGAAATACTCTGTTTTAAGGACCACGGACTTCCCATTCTACAAAGATAAAGGTAAGCAGTTAAAAAACGCAAAACGTCTAGGATTCTAACTAACAAGGATTTCGCTTCCTCTTCCAGGCCTTTATCATCTTGTGCCCTTGGCTTTTGAAATACAGATTTATTGATTTTGTTCATAATAATCCCGACGTTCGGCTGGTCGTCGTTAGTGGTTTAGGGTATAGGAAAGGTTGATTAGAGCGTGTCACCTAATTCTCGGCGAGCGCGTTAGCGAGTTTCAGAGTGATCAACTCGAGAACCAGCAGTAACATAGTATACTTACCTTTAAATATTGCCTTCTAAGTAGAATTTGTTGAAGACCGGTGCACTTAAGGATCTGTGATGAAACAGACTACAAAATAAAGAGGAGCCCACCGCAGGGCTCTCCCAACTCCCTTTAGGTAGCAAATATAAGTCATGTGATTTTGCGTCACCCGAGAATAGATGCAAGAAGTATGTCATCCTCACCAGTCCTTCATATTTACAATAAGGTTAAGAAAGATATATAATTTTTATTTCAAACTTCTTTTCCCACCTACCTCCTTCTATATGACGTAGTCAAATACCGCAGACAATACCGATAATAAAAAACTAGGTGATACCGTACACCGCAATAATTTGACGAGGAACATTTTGCTTAATCCCATTTTGTCCCATTTTGTCCCATTTTGTCCCCACTAACAATTAGTAGACACTATTTGCACCAACTTTTGTCTTCTTTACGTCATATCATCACTGTCTCATAGAGTCTCATTTTAGTGCTTCAGATAACAAGATAGCTCATTTTATGTTATTTAGTCCCGTTTATATTTCACTTTGTTTCGCAGTCCATCATTTTATGCTTTCACTGCCATAGTAGAGTGATATTGCCCAACAATATGCTTCTCACCCCTCAGTAATATTAAAGTGGACAGACCTAACCACACCTAAGCTAGCAGACGAGGACAAATCACATCAATCTTTCCCTATGATATACATATAAACGGGGTTGACCGTTATTGGCTCTAGCTAACGACGTCAAATCAGTTGGATTAGCTTGCCGCAAGCACAATCAACTCCCCTAGACATGCATACAAGTTCACTTAGTCTGTTGCGCCGATCTATATACAAGAAAGATAAGACACCGGCATAGACGACTAGGGACGAACATATAAGAAGAAGCAATTTCTCAGGCTTCTGTTAACCTTTCCATTCATCATTAGCATTCCAATATTTAGTCTACTCATACCAGCTCCCCATACTACACCAATATTTCTCAGTCGTCTAACCGCACAAACATAGCATTGGCACAGAAGACTGCAAAGGCATCTTCCTCTCCCTATCCCCAAGGCTTGACGCCACCAGATAGCCCAACAAAGGAGTCGACTATGCCTCCTACCACCTTAAAAGACCTGATGCTTCTCTTTGGTATGTTTCTTAAGAGCGCGCTACTCGATCTTACAGACCAAGAACCTCTAAACACTCCTATCTCCCAGGACCAATCCCCACCAGGTCTTAACATAGGTCGACTGAAGCGGTTGATGGTCAAGCTTACCCACGATAAATATACATCAACTGAACTCTCCTTAGCAACTAAGCCTACTCGGTCTTCTTCTACTAGCAATAAGAGAGAAGGGAATGCTCAGGCAGTAGACGAGATTGATCTCGAAAGTCCGATTTATACCACACCGGATGATTTCAAGTCGTTTGAGAAATGGGCATCAAAATCCTAATTCAAAACAGTTATGGAAACATATGAGCCACCAGCCAACCACCCCTTCCACTTTTCAGATAGCTAACACAGGTCTAGCTAGGACAAAGAAGCATATAAATATAAGATTGTCGAGCCAACAGAGACTAGCAATAACCTAGACGACTACGCTAAGTATGCATTCGTTATCCGTGAACGTATTAGTACGTAAGACCTTTGCATACTAGACCGAAAACCTACTAATAGTATGATCAGACCGGACTTCCAAGGAGATAGTGTCATTCATAGACATCAAGTCGGAAGGCCTACGCGATAGCCTGCAAGACGTGCTGCACGACATCAAGGCCGTTAGCCTAATAGAGATCAAGCCATCGGTAAATAAGATAGTATTATCATCAAGAAGCACGCTGACGTAGATTTAGATCGAGCAAAATTTCCTTTTTCATTTCCTCCCAGAGCTCGACAGATGTACGGAAAACATAGATAGCAGTTTAGACCATGAGTCAGCACATACGGAGCATCTCCTCTTGCTTATCAACCACCTCAAGTATACATACGCTTCTACTTTGCAGCGTCTCGAATCAATATTGCAGCACGGTCATATTATATATGACCTTCTTTAGGCGCTTTTCAAGCCTAGTTGCTATGTTTATACCATATGCATTAGCATAAAAGAGCCACGATATACCGTATTCGACGTAGGCGAAGAGATAACACAAAATGACGAGACGTGGTTGAATCTCGAGTGCCGATTTCTTGATTATAATAGATTTAAGTTCGGCGAGGCCGGTATCTTTCTACAAGTAGCTAAGTTCCGAGGATCAAAGCTAATCGAGAGCCTTAAGGCCTTCCCTCTCTACCACTATCTAAGTCACGAGCAAGTCCGGAAAGATTTAGTCGAGAGGGGTCAAAAGTTCCGGAATTTAGCCGGCTTACATATTCGACACTACAAAGGCAGCGCATTCTTTATAAATAAGGGTAAGGCTTTCAAGGTCAATATTAACAGTCGAGTGGGAGTAGATGCCGCATTTTTCTATAAAATGCAGCTAAATTACTCCCGACCGTCACTCCGCGACATTGGGGTCAAAGATAAGGATAGAATTTTAGTTATTAACATTAGTGCAATGCTCATAGAGGACCGTGAGCGAGAGAAGGAGAAAATGTGAGGAGACGGTGTGGATGTATAAAAGCTGAGCGAGGCGGATTTACTAGTCTCCTACCCAACACTATACTATTTCAGTTTTAAGGACAAAATGTTCTATATGTGATATAGCTAACAATGTTTTGGTATCTAGCTAATGTGATTCTAGTGGAGTGCGCAGTCAGTGCTCTTAGAGACGTAGACTAGTCACCTAAGTCGTTCGACTACCTAAAGATCCCTTCAGAGACTAAGACTATCCTCTTATCATTAGCGAAAACCCGCCTAGGGATGATCCCGACGGTACCGTTCGACGACGTAATTGATAGAAAGGGCCAAGGGTTTAACATTCTTCTGAAGTATGTCGGCAAAGCATCTATACTATCAAGTCTTCCCTACCTAACTTATACTAGTGGCCCACCAGGAGTTGGAAAGACTTTCACGGTTAAGGCGACCTCGGAGTATTTCAAGCTCCCCCTCTATTCGGTATAAACTATCTAGCTCGGCTGATTTTAGCGTTACTGATTTTTCCAGATATCTACAGGCGAACTTGTTGTCAATTACGGGGATTCCAATACGCTTAAGCAACAGCTTAAAATAGTATTTAAGATCGCTAAACACTTTAATACCGTGCTTCTCTTAGACGAAGCAGACACGTTTATAGAGCAGCATACATCTTACTACAATACCCACAATCGCCTTATGACCATTTTCCTCCGGAAGCTAGAATATTATCAAGGAATTCTTTTCTTAACTTCAAATCAGGGTATCCAGTTTGATAACGCAATTCTCAGCCGGATCCATTTGATTATTAAGTATAAGAATTTAACAAGAGAGTTTCGTAGAGAACTCTAGTCAACTTTTCTATCCAAGGCATATACGATACAAGGACCTATTATTATTAAAGACCACGAACTCCGACGATTAGAGTCTTTAGATCTAAATAGACGAGAGGTAGGTATTCGAGTGGCACTATATATCTCATTACTAACTAATCATAAACCAGATCAAAAACATCGCTACAATTGCACACGCTCTCGCTAAGACTAACATCAACCAGGTGAACTACAAATACTTGAAGTTAGCCGCCGAATCAAATAAGAAATTTTCGAATAAGTTTGGCAGAGAGAGGCCTGCTAATAGAATGTATGTCTAACAGCATAACTAGGAAAGTCATATGAATAATCTCGTTCCTCAAGGTAGTCAAGCGGTTAGGCGCTTATCGCAATATTTTCGGTTAGTATACGACAGTCTTAGCTAGGTATTGAAATTAAATAAACCTTTACGATAGCTTTCATAATAGTGTTATCATCGGAAAAAGCCTCAAGTTCGAGGGTCCAGCTCACATAATAAGTTAGGTGGTATTAATACACATAAATAAGGAGCGCACTTCGCCTTAGAATATATAGGTAACTATAGGAATTTAAGTCATAAAATCGCTAATTTAACAGGTAGAAAATAGATTTCCTTATCACGAAAACCGAAGACGTTTTACATCTCCTGCCTCCACTCGACATAGTTGTCGTTTTGCGGGATTAGGAAAATACACAGACCTTATATCTAGGTAGAGAGGGTGATATTATTTAACCAATCCTATTCAATCAACCCAATTTCTTTTTTAGAAAGGACAGTATCTAAACAATATTCTTACCACTTTCAACGGACGGCCCTTATTTTATACACTTAAATTTTAATTACTACAGTATCACCACCTCTGTTTTTCCACTAACATTTATTAAACTTACAATTAGGTAGGCCTTGATATCTTATAGACCAGTTCATTTAATCTAATTAAGAGACTATTATTAATTAACTAAGAATCAACGGTAGGCCGTGGTAGCAGTCGCTCAACTACCTCGGCCCTTACAAATAAGGTATAGTGTTAAAGCGAAGCTACACTAAGCTTACAAGTCTGCAGGTACAACTATCGTAAGTATAGAGTCCAATACTCAGTCTCGGATCGGCCGAATATTACCCGGTAAGTACCTTCCGCTAAGCCAGAACCCCTCGCCTTTCTGCTCCCCAGGATATATTTTCAAGCGGTACTTAGTACGTAACTTCCCTATCAATCGCTCCTTAAAACGAGACTCCCTTAGGAGTGGTAGTACGACTATCTACAGAATTACCAGTTACAGTAACCATATTACACGGCTTTCTCGGTCTTTATTATAAAGATAGGATCAGGTGGCACTGCCCTATCACGTCCATGCTTTCAGACAAAGCACGGTACATAACTAGTTATGTCATCGTATTAGAAGCAGGACAGAATACAGAATAGTATAATAATCAAAGCCCTCTGCGAACACCTATCTAAAAAGCCCGGTTGATATATACCTCGATGAGATGGCTGTTTCCCTCTAGGATGAATTCCGCACCCTAGTCACAACCTCTAGCATCAGACAAGCCCTTATTGCCAAAGGTTGGTCTACAAAGTACACTCAGCAGTAAGCGAGGGAGCGAAATGCCAATTTACGAGAATGGTATCTGCATGATTTATCGGATTTTCAATCGTATCAGCTAGTTTACGTAGATAACTCCGGATGTAGTAAAAGGGTTAAGTTCAGGCGCATAGGCTGGTCACCATTTAGTATATCCCCTATACAAGTATTACAATTTCACCGCGACCAGCGATACTTAAATCCATATTATCTCGCATAAAACACTTATCGCTATACTTGCCCCAAACTATAGAACCCTTACACTCTTAATAATCAATAACGTATATACATCGTCATGACTTTTGTTTATAAGAACAAAACTAATAAATTTATCCACATAATGGCAACAGGAAGATAAAGTATCTATTTTGTAGCTGTGAAGTCACTATCTTATTCCATACACTTTCACCGTAATGATTAGTAACACTAAACTCGCAGTCCTAATTGATACGGACAACACGCAGTCTTCTCTTATTAGTAACCTTCTCTCCGAAATTGCGAAATATAGTACAGCTCATACTAAAAGAGCTTATAGAGACTAGAGCAGCCCAGCTCTAAAGGGTTGGAAGGACAAGCTCCTTAAACAATCGATTCAACCAATACAGCAGTTCGCGTATACCCACGGCAAGAATACGACTAACTCAGCTATGATCATTGATACGATAGATCTTTTATACTCTGGCCGATATGATAGGTTCTGTCTTGTCTCAAGCGATAGTGACTTTACCCGGCTAGCTGCTCGTATTCGTGAGTCCGGACTTATCGTGTACGGACTCGGCGAGCAGAGGACGCCTAAGCCTTTCGTTGCTGCTTGCGATAAATTTATCTACACTGAAAACCTTGTACATCTTAATAAGCTTCTACCTCATGCTAATAGTGTGATCGCACCTAAAAATTCATCAGCAACTAAACAAGCTCCCGAAGATAAACACTTCGCAGACCAGTTACGGACAACAGTAGAAGCATCCTACAATAACAATAGATAGGCTAAGCTTTCTAATATCGGTCAACTCCTCACAAACAAATATCCTGACTTTAACTCTCGCATATATAGGTACCACAAGCTTAGTGATTTAGTCGTAGCTTCATCTATTTTTGAAACCAGCCGACGGTGCTCTCGAAGTGGTTTACCTACTATGGTTTACATACGCAATAACCGCCGACAGCCTAAGAGTTCTACTAAATAGTGCTAAATACAAATCATTACTTTGTGGCCTATTTCTAATATATAAGCAACTACAGTATCCGGAGTTATATTAAGAAGTAGGCACAGATTCCTTATACTTCTTACAAGAAGCTACTATAAAAAACACGATCGTAGCAAATAGTATTCATACATATTTGAATATCAATATTCCAGTAGTCCCTCAAATATAGCCCTACACATCTTGGCGTCAAGGAGAAATGATAAAACAGTGTAGATAGTAACACCGATTTCTGGAAGTATAGTATCTTTATACTTCTTCCAATAAAGAGTTCTTGGTCTTGATCCTTATAGACCTACTCAAGTTCAGGACCATTGTCGATCATCATATCACAGATATCTTAAAATGCAGCCTTAAGAGTGTCATCAATAACATTTGACACTTAACATTCGCTATATTCCTTAGATATTTCATCCCTAGGTCCAGGGATCTCAAGCGGGCCTAGATATTACATAGACTAGAAGTCAGCAGAAACCTATATAGCCGCAGAGGTGGAAGACTACAAGGGTAAGATATTGATATTGATAGTAGGATACGGTGCTCCATTTCCAGTCACATATCCTCCTTTGCGATTATTCTTTTCCTATCTCTATTACTCTTCCGTTTATGATTCTTCGCATACTATTTCTAGCAAATCTTTATATCCGCCTAACACCCCACCTTTTTCGACACAGGTAATAAGCCGCTCGCTATAACAAGTCTTTAGTTAATAATACCTTTTTCCCAGTAGATCCACCTAACAACAATATAGGCCTAATAGGTAAGTCGAGGATGCACACTGCATTAGGTTATAGACGCTATATTATATAAGTCTTTCTCCAGAAGCATCCTACTTAGCATTAAGCTAAGCGGCTCTCTCTTCGAGCATTTTCTCTGCGACAGAGGATTTTTCTCTTTTCTCTCTATTCGACTAACAGCTAGAGGATAGTAACAATCGTCTACATAATTAATACTAATCTTTAGTATAGGTAATTTATATAAGGAGAAATAAATCTAACTATACCGAAAACTACTACTCGATAGGGGTACAAATAGTATTAGTATCAAAATCATTTAGTCGAATTACGTTAGGTTTAGTCAGTTACTAAAACAATAATTACAGTGTTATTAGCTCTTACCGGACGATAACGGGCAATTTTTTGTTAAAGAACTTTCTCTAATTTCTTCTCTAAGAATAGCTGCTAAAAGATACTAGAGGCCAAAATAAGATCTTCCTCCATATCTATTAATACCTCTCGATTATTAACTATAATACGCCACTCTATACAGTAGTATATATAGGTCGGCGGGTCCTTATCGTATACTCTTCCTTCTTCCTATTCAGATAACTAAAGTAGCCTAAGAATATCTAATAGTGACTAATCTTCTAGTATAACAGAGAGGGAGGGATTATAGTTAAACTGTATTATATTAAGACTACTATAATATCTAGGTATTAGAGCGTATTATGAGTTATTTTCCTATATTATAAGATCTTCAGGATAGGAGATAAAATTGTTATAATATAGGCTCTATATTATCTCTACAGTACAATAGCAGTTTTAGAAGGGTCTATATTAGCTTCCCGAGTACCGGATTTCCTTAGGACTTAGTAACGAATAAGAATTATAGTAGATAGCAGAGGCTAGAGCTATAAAAAAATAAGTTATATACTAGGATAAGTTCTCTATAGAGTCACTAGAGCCTTCTTTTTAATATAAAAAAATATAGGCGAAGACTATACGTAATAAATAGCCTAAGTAAGATATAAGAGAATAAAAGAAGATCTTACTAGATTATTTAGATTCTCTTTTGTTTAATCTGTTTATATAATAGATTCTATCGATTTCTATAAGAAATTATAGTACTATAATAATAACTTATTAAGATTACTAGGGAATATAATATAGACCTATAAGGATTTATAGGGGAAGAGCTAAATCTAGATTAGCATATCTCTACTTAGGATCCGGGAATTAGATTAGAAGAGTTTAGAGTTAAAACTAATTTCGAATTCTACTATAATTAAGCAACTAAAAGAAAAAATCGCTATATCTATCAGAGCTAGGAGAGATCTTAACTATTACGCGGATATTGTGGTTAATACTATTATAATATAAATTATTATATTATATACCGAGTAGGAGCTAACGCTAGATAAATAACAGACCTACCTACAAAGGCTCCCGAGCCCCTTACTACTATAACCATACGAAAAAGTATAGGGATTGTTGTAATAGAAAACCTTATACTAATAACCATAGTCCGGATCAGAAGATATATATAAGTAGAAAGCGAGTAGACCTATATAGCCCCAGAACCTATAGAACTAACTAATACCGGAACTAGTACTAGACAAGTAATAACTAGAGAGATTTAGTAGATTATTATATACCTATAATATATTATTAAGGAGTAAACCACACTTATTCGCGCTACCGGGACCGAACTAAGAGAAGTAAAAGATAACTAGAATAAGCTCTAAACTTAGAATAAAAAGCTATAAGAAGAGATTATAGCGCTATAGTTATAAGTAAAGGAGAGGAATACTTTAATCCTGATACAATTATAAACGGCTATTATAGCTAGTACGGATAATCCGCAACCCTAGGAGACCCGGCAATAAACTAATAAAGATAAGAACTATATCCGAATTAGTACCTAGCAATCTATCACTAAAGTATTAGGTATAGATAATAACGGAGACGTATTTAGCCGCTACCTCTCTACCCCGGTTATAAACGCCCACATTAGGACGGCACTATTAAAGATACTATCTACTTAGGACGTATAAGTTACAAGGATTAGTACTACTAAAACCGGATATATAATCCGATTTAAAAACCAAGTATCGGCCGAAACGGCTTATACTAATACCGAGTAGCTAACCGAGCTAGATAATGATACTAGACTAGTAAAGCTACGTTTCGGAGTTACTGTTTACTATATCCTAACCTTTAGATTAAACCTTAAAAATAGGAAAACCGAAACTATTAAAAAGATTGTAAATAAGAACGATCTTACTGATCGTAGATTTCGAATCGAAGATATAGCCTAGCTAAAGAAAAGAGATAAAAAACTAGGAATATTTACCTTAATAGGTATCTAGTTCGACTTACTAGAGATAGCAGAATAGATACTAGATAATAGCCTATTAATTAATCAACAGTATATTAGAAGAGTAGAAAAGTGTAAGATTAAAAAGAAACAATACTTCCGATACTAAGAATTCGGCTATCTAGTATAGTCGTATAAAGAGATACCCTAATATAGCTACTATAACGGCTAATATAAGTAAGAAAGATATCCCCTAGGCATTAAAGCGCGCTACTTAGAATATAGTAGGGAACATCCGACTAAAGACTTATTATACCTAACACTAGCTACAGCACCCCTATTATAATATTAGATAATAACTTTAAAATTCTATAACTAAATACTATAAAATCAAAGGCGGGTATAGAAGCTCTTATTAATAACTATTAGAGCCAGAAACTAGACATACTCTTTATCTAAGAACTATTAATCACTGCCTACTAAACATATATAAATTATAGTATATAGCAACTCTATCAACCTACAGTAGAAAGCGATTCGGTTCGATACCGAAGCCTTATCTACGTTAATCGTAAACTCTTAATCTCCTCTTACTAATAAGTAAGATACAATCATCTAGATCTAATAGTAATTAAAGTCTAGACGGCTAACTCCTAAATCCTAATCTTCTTAGTCTATATTCTGTCTGTACTAATATATATACCTAATAAAGTATTAGCAGAGGCGACCTTATTAGCAATCTACAATACTATTTAAAATATTATATAAGATAATAGTAGAACCTTTAGCCTTATTTTAGCCGGAGATTTCAATTGCTACTATCTAGTATAAGGGAACAACTATATTTAACCTCGATTTATCGAGAACGCTAGGAAACTGATTAATTTCTTTTATAATTATAGCCTTTAGAGCTACCTCTCTTAAAGAACTGTAATCTTCTAGTCGTTAAACTATCTAAAGAGAAGTTCTATAATCGACTAGATAGTAATAAATAGACCGGACCTACTCTTTAAATGCTACCTTTATTACGATAACTATAGTTTAGATTACCGAGACACTTATTCAGAATAGTACCTCCAAACATAACACAACCCTACTAGTAAGATAAGAAAGACGTATAACTAAGCAGACTAAGAGAAGATTAGAAAGGAGATCTAGGAATTTTTCGAGTAACCTAGAGAGCTAGACTTAGCCAAAACGCTAGATATAGTTATAGAGAGACTTATAAGTATGATAGTAAATACAGTCGATAAGTATATACCTAATATAAGACCTTCCCTATACTTTAAATAGTAGTTCACTACTAACCTTAAAGCCTAACAGAAAGATATAAACTGCCTATAATATAAGTAGTAAGAGAGCTACGCTAAGATCGGATAAGCCGATACCTATACTATAGCTATATTCGAAGATATACGCTAGATATAGCAGGTATAGACTCGGACTATTAAAAAGGCTAAGATATTCTATTAGAAACAGTTCCTAGATAAAGTAGAAAAAGGGAAATTATAGAAGATAGTAACTTATATAAAACCATAAGACTCTTAGGGCTATATTCCCGCCCTTAAGATTAGTAATATAGAGCTAGTTAATAATATAGAGAAAGCTTAGGCGTTTATAGACTCGTTTTTCCTATCTATAACATCTATATAAGAGGAAGTACCTATCTATACTCTAATTGAGATCCGGTAGTATCTAATCTCCGAGATTGAAATCTATTAATCTCTTAGGGCTACTAAAGATATAACAGTACTAGGTAAGGACGGTCTACCCATATTAATCTAGAAACGTCTCTAGAAATATCTCGGAAATATTATTATAAGGATTTTTACGTTATTAATTAAACTAGGATACTATCTACAATAATAGAGAAGCGTATAAATTATAGTCTTACAGAAGCCTAAAAAAGTAGACTACTCGCTACTTAAAGCTTACCGCCTAATCTCGTTACTTAATATACTTAGTAAGTTATTAGAAGCGGTAATAGCCTAACAGCTATCCTTTTTTACAGAGCACTATAGTCTTCTACTAGATACTTAGTTCGGAGGATATCTAGGACGAATAACTAAGTAAGCCCTCTTAATACTTACTAATATAATCGACCGGATATAGTACAGACAGAAGGTTGTCTTACTAATAGCCTTTAACCTAAAGACAGCCTTTAATAGGGTAAATAAGATAAGCCTAGATATCCGCCTCTAGTTTAAGGGTATCCTATCGGTAGCCCGGAAGTAGATTATAAGCTTTATAAATAGATGCTAGGTAAGTATTAGATTCGACAACTACTAGACCGAGATAGTATTACTAGATAAGACCAGGCTTATATAAGGCTCTCTACTCTTACCTATCTTTTTTATATTCTTTAACTACAACCTAGTCGACTAGCCAGTCGATTTTTATAGTAGGGCATCTACCTTTATCAATAACTACTTCCGCTAGTAAGTTAGCTAGAGTACTAAAGAGAACCTAGCTAAAATCTAGTCCGAAGATATACCCCGGATCGAAGCCTAGGCCCGGTAAACTAGATCCTACTTCGCTATAAAGAAGACCGAACTTATTTATATTACTCGTAAGAGGAAAGAATAGAGCTAAGACTAGCTTATTATAAATAGCAATACTATCAAACTATCTATAACTACTAAACTCCTAGATATAATCTTCGACTATAAGCTATAGTAGAAGGAATATATACAATAAGCCGTCAAATAAGCTATTAAGGTCAACATCGCGCTTAAAGACTTATAATAACTCCGTCTAGAGCAAATACGATAGCTTTACAAAGTATATGTTATACTAGTTATCGACTACATATCGACCGTCTAGTATAATCCGCTTCGAGATAAGACCCATCTATAATACCTCTGTACCGTATAACAAGTAGCGCTTATCCGTATCCTATCTATATTTCGAACGGTAATAATAACTATACTTAATATAGAGGTATATATACTATTAATATACCTTTATCTACGCTACTATATATAGAATACTATTACTAGACTATATATCTTACCCTAAAAACATCCTATATAGAACGCCCTAAATTAAGCCTAGAGAAGATATAACAATTATAGATTATTTATCTAGTTCCTATTATTAGAAGCCTTAAAAACTATAAACTTAAAGAGACTATAGGAAATCGAAATAATTAATCTAACCCTACTATTATCTTAGTGAAAAAAAGCCTTCTCGGAAATCGAGATTAAATTAGATAGAAAGATCGCGATAAAAAGAGCTAAAATAGTATAATTAACCGTAGATATTATAGTATACTCGGATACCTCGGGAAGAAAAGGCTATCTAGATACTATAGTAACTATACTAAATAACTTACTAGAAACAATTAATAGTATATAAGTATAGGTTAGACCTATAGATTAGTAGTCGGTATATACCGCTAAGCTAATTAGGGTCCTATACACTATCAATATTATTAACAAAGTCGCTCTCCGATACTAGAGAATATCCTACTTATAAATAGGATCTACCACTATCCTTAGTAATAGTAAGTCGGCCCTATAAGTAATCTAGAATCCCGGGAATAAGTCGGGATAACAGATTATCTATACTATTCTATAAGCAGCTAGGAATACTAAGACCTATAGTATATCAATACGACTACAGTAGACACCTAGATACTGCAAAGTGCTAGAAAACGATGCTACTGATTTACTAGCTAAGAAGGCAGCTATACCAGGCAAAACTCACCTATTTTACTATTTACTATCATACAAGAGAGTATATATTAAATAAGGGATCTATGTCTAATAAAAGAACAAATAGAACGGCTCGAGTACCGGCGTATATCTATATCAGATCGACGATATACTACCGGCCAAGTACACCAGACAGCTCTATAGCTCCCTACCTAAAAATCGAGCATACTTATTCATATAGTTACGAACCGGATACTGCTAGTTATTAATATACGTAAAGACTTTCCGATTTCGAGACGACGATATATGCGTCTGTAGTAAATAGGAAAGCGTTTACTATGTATTATTAGATTGCCTATAATTAAGAGAACTAAGGAGAGAGCTGCAAATTAAGGTTAGCAATGCTTTCAATAGTATATCGACACTATTAGATAGACTAGAAGAAGAAGGAAGAGGTAAGATTGATAGTACATCACAAACCAAGATAGTAGAGGCTGTCTTAGATTTTACTGAAGCATTGTAACAGTTTCAAAGCCGCGCGCTATAAGAGCAGCATAAACACAACAACGGTATAGAGGCCACGGCAGGCCTCGGCGAGGCTCCAAGTTCGCTTAGGAAGTGGTACATAATACATATATATAGGAAGATATATATAGTAGCGGTAGGCTGCATATCGTTTCGACAAGGGGTCAGCGTAAATGAATTATACACACATATATATACTGTAAATTGGCACTTATTCTCTCATCTCCCTTAAGTAAACCAGCTTACTCACCCCCTTGGCTCGAGTGGATTTATGCCTCAGGTACCAATAACTTTAATATGCTTTTGGCCGTTTGGTAGGCTGACGTTCAGAGGTCCTTTAGTACTGGTGAAAGTTCTCCGGTCCCCTCTGAGGGCTCGGAATAGAGGTGATTCTTACGAGCAAGTTGAAATCATTTCTTGCTAGAGACCTGGGGGGTACGAGGGTATTATAAAATGTACGGATCTGCGCTTTAGGTGGGGAAGGGGCTCTCAACTAGCCAATCTTTTCAGTCCTGCTGACTGCAATCACGTCGTACACCTTTACTCGCCCTCTTTAAAACGCCTGATTTATTAAACGTTCAGTTAAAATTTCACCGCCCGCTAATTTCCCTTATATTAGAAGTTACGTTGAATGCTTGTTCCTTTAATGGTTTTACTAACCAAGCTATAGCAAATTTTTACATTTAATATATAACAGCGGTCAAGATGACCCTATATATATAGCCCGTTTATTGTAGTATTTAAGCTAGGAGATTTGCCTTGCTTAGGTTCTTGTTGCAGTAAGTAATGTACCTAGTCAGATTTTTGACAGCGCCTACAGTGCTAGCGAGTAAATCGGGGTGTAGCGTAATCTATTATATATAAGTATCTGTAACTATCCTGTCTACTATTATTAATCACGTTATTCGCCTAGGGCTGACCAGAGCCATGATAACAGGAGTTCCGTTAGCACGCTTCAGCCCATAACACGATTGGCTCTCGGTGGTAAGTCAGAGTCCCCCCCCCCCCAGTTAGTTAGTAATTCCGGTGGTTGTAAGCTCTTGTAGACAGAACGCTACGGGTAATTACTAATGCTAACAGATAAGATATTAGATCGGAAAAACTTCTATCCGGGGTTTCTTTATAATCCTGTGCAGTCCTTGAATAGAGTCGTCCCTCTGCAATAATCCTACATTTATTGCTATCTATCTCACTGAAATAGAATTATCAATACGCCTAATAGCCTATGTATGTTTATTCATAGTTTATTGGATACCATTTACTGATATATCTACGCAAAGCCATAAAGTCGTGACCCTTATGGATTTTTTCTACTAGATAGAAAGGACCTTAATTCCGTCATAGATAAGGCTCTAGCAACTCTTCTTACATCTTCTCCTATCCTCCACTAGCTAGGTAGAACGACAGTTATACAGCTTTTAGAGACCTTGATTATAAAGGGTGGCGGGAGTATCATGGCTAGTGAAGCGGAAATGCTTCGTCTTATTGCTTCCAGAACCACTATTCGAGCCCTAAGAGTCTATCGCTCATTTCAGGTCAAAGATGATACACAATATTTTAGTATATCTGGGTATATTGTGATGGATTTTATCCTAGGTCAACTACTGGATAAGAGCTAGAACAGCCTATCCCGTGACACTTAAGGGAAAATCGCTGTGTAGGTTGCTGAAATAATCTAAGAGATGCAGTCTATTAAGCTTCTACAGCCTGGTCCTACTGGTAGAGGACTATATCAAGATCGGTTCTTTATAGATTATAGTGCAGGGTCTTTTATAGACACTGCTGAAATAGAAGCTTAGTTTAACCACAAGCTAGATATCTGCAAAAGTGTCTATTAAGCCCTAAAAGATATTCCACCATTCCATTTTACCAAGTTTGTCCTTACACATAACGATATCAGTCCTCGAAACCTGATCTTAGACTAATATAAATAAGTATGATTGATTGACTAGGTATATTCCGGTGTATATCCTCCTGTCTTTGAAAGCGCAGCAATTTTAATACAGCCATTTTTCACTAATTTCAATAAAGCGGTGTTATCCCTCATTCTATGTTACCCTAAGGAGGAAATGCAACTTGATTCTATTGTATATGGATTAACCACCGCGGTATTGGTCTAAGGGAGGTTTAAATAGAAGCGGACTACACCTGTCACGGCGAATCCTATTAGAATTAGCTAGTTGGAGGAAATTTAGTTGGATAACAATGATATTAAAAATTTGCTTAATACTAGAATTCCTCTTAGTTGTTCGCCTCTTAAGGTCGCATATTTAAAATACGTGTAATTGCTAATTAGTCCACCTAAAAAACAATAGACTTAAAGTATCTCATTCGCCCCCTTTTTCCCTCGGGGATAATACTACCTAGAAGTGGAGATAGGAGTCAGGGTTAATAATATCTAGTTTGTTCCTAGAATAGCGACACTTAGGCCAAGCAATGCTAGAAGAATATAGTACTGAAATTATTGTTAGAATAAAAGGCATTGGTTGTGAATTGAATAGGCTATATATGAAACTATCTCGGGTATCCGCATCAAAGCAAGCGAATATCATTAATATATTCACCGGGATATTATGGTAACTAAATAGGTATAGTAGTATATTTCTATTGCCAAATAGGACAATAATGATTCCTGTGTGGTACATATGTACAGCCGAATAGCGGGCAGGAAGATGGAAAGCTGCTTGCTTTAGTTCGTGAGGGATCCTAAAACGGCGCCTAGAAATGAAGTTGCTTGGAAACTTATTAGTAGACCCAATCGAGCCGCCTACGAGCCGCCTATTCATTTATGGGAAAGATATAAGAAAATATGTAACGAAAATCTGTAATAAGAGATACAAATAAACGGACTAACTAACTTAAGCATTAAAAATACCGAAAATGAAGTGAAGAAAAAAGAACGCCGTTTAACACGAAAGTTCTTACATCCCGTATGCTATACCCCTGGGAGTTACTTATTAGTCTATCCTTATGCTCCTGGGATTCCTGCTTAGGAGGCTAAGAACCGATATTAAGCGTATGTTTTTTTTTATCGGTTAAAATATTTTCCGGCGGATGGCCCTATTGATCGCCCTACCGGCATAAAGCGCGTCTAGGAACTATACTGTATAACTCAGAAACTTATCCGTATACTAAGTACTTTACTACCATGCCTAATTTTCACGGTAAAGAGTTTAATAATTCAGCTGTATGTAATAACAGTTTCTTATAGGTGGTGAAGCCTGGCTCAAATTTAAGAGAAGGGAGACCGCAAAATAAAGGACTATAGGTAATAAAGAAAAGTGTGTAAGATAGTAAGGAATAGACCTGGTAGCCCGAAAGAAAATAAATAAGAAGGAAAAATATCGGGAAAGTGGGAAAGAGAAAAGGTGAGGCTTATTGGTAGTAAGCCCCCTGGTTAAGGGGAAGTAGTATCTGATCTAGCTATAGCTTAAGAATTCCTGCTTTTACCGCCGCAACCTAGGATACGTTACCGACAAACTGAAGTTGGTATAAAAGATTAATCTAATCAGTAGTCTAGTATCTGTATCTAACTCCTATTACATCGAATTCGTATTTATAACGCCTATATCGAGTAAATTCCCCCTAAACTTACCCTACTGATAGTCTAGGGGCAACATCGAGAATAAATTGGGCCTGGGTATCGGTAGATATTTCGTAAGGCAATTCTGAGATGATGAGGTTGGCCTTAGAGCCTCCCCGAAGGACCGAGCTCGGAATAGTATAGCTTAGCTGGCAATCGATTCGAACCGAGCTTGTAGGGGATGACGAAAGGTAGAGGTACTAGTGATTAGTACCCTCTGCCTTCCGATGTGGAATGGCGAGGATGCGCTTTACTAGTATAGCCAATATTTGAGCCTAGTGACTGGTAGGCATATAGTGAACGGGCTAAAAACCAGATATAGCTAACGAAGTAAGACTAAAAAGATAAGTCAGAATGACCAAACTAACAATAAAACAACAATACAGAACTCATAGGATTTAAGAGAAATTGTATAATCTATACAAATTAGATCTTACAGGCGAGAGAACACAGATAGATTGTGAAGGAAGTTAAGGAAAACGCGTTCTTTTAATAACCATAGATTCGAAATAGAGGCCTATGTTAATTGTCTAAATAAAACTAGTATACATCGTTTCATGAGATGCCCATTGCCTTACCTATCGTATAGGCGTCCGAGGATTGATGCTCTTTAGCCCGGCAGTTAGCCAGGTCCCACTAGATAATCACTTTTATTTTGCCCTAAGAATTTTATATCGGTAGTTTCAGCTAATAAGAAGTGCAAAATGCACAATATTTTCCATTATATAGTATTAGCGCTTAGGTATAAGACCGAGGCGGGTAAATTGGGGATATACACAGCATTTGATTGACACTTGACTCTTGAGGCCCGCACCACAGTGAGACCAGAAAATGGGCAGCGTAACGCCCGCGCTACAGCACTTACAGAGGACTGATTTTGGTATTACTTATTTTAGAATGCACCACAGCGGCGGCACGAGAGCGGGCCATCGGCGTCGCGCATTTTTGGTACTAGCGGGGACAAGTCGTGGTCCAGCGCTCTCAAGATAATATTACTTTTCTATCACACGAGTCGCTTCAGGACATGAATTTGTGTTACTGACTTTGATAAACGACGAATTAACAGCGGATCAACAGCGAGTCAGAGACCATGCCTATGTGGGTTTTATTTGAGGAGCGCCCCCGCACCATTTTTGATATGAATATCATCTGTTTTGACTTTCCTTATTGTATGATTGGAAAGGTACAAGGAATGCATGGTGACCCTGTTGAAGTTGTGCTTTATGCACTAAGAGTTTCTATTGGATCTCAGCCTTGGATCTAAAGAACGAAAAGACTAAATCCAGGCGGACAGCTTAAAATGAATCTCTTGACTCTAGGCTTTATCTATAGCATTTTAAAGATATTAAGGATACTTATGAGGCTGCGTGGCTACTTCCAATAGGGTGGAAAGAATGTATCTATAGAGCAAATATACTGAATTCAACTTCAGATTATGAGAGACTGAGAACATTATGGTAGGGTTAAATTGTAGGTCACGTGCTCCATTTTATTGTGCCTAACCCCGCCTCGCCAAGAGAAGTGTAAGATTCGTTTCGATTATCTCGACCCAAAAAACCGCAGTCGAGCAATACGTTGTATGCGCATTTAGTAGCGGTACTAGTGGCTGTTCTATGAATAGACCCATAGCCTACCTCCGACCGGCTACGAAAAAGCCTAAACAGGATCCTTACGACAAATTGAGGAACTGGCTGCCATAGGCAGAATTTCTAGCGAAGGACGATACGTCTTATATAAGGCTATATCGAAACGTTCCGGTGGATTTTCTTCGGCCTTTCTAAAAGGAGGTACGGAACTTATATTACTAATTCCCTTGATATTGTATACAGCTGACCTTAGCCAGAAAATAAAAACCAGTTTGATACAATTTACGAACGGAGCCTCCTTGTAGGAACCCTACAGTACTCTTACAGCTATCCTCCTATACAAAGACAATACAAACATATCTCTTATTAATCACGACGCAAATATTCTACTAGCAAGCAGTAACTCGATAGAATAGAGTAGATTGATAGAAATTCTGAATTTGTGTGTCTATATAGTAACCTAAAGCAAAGAGACTATCTAACAGCCTCCTCTATAAGATTTGGCCACTGTTTAGGTAAGAGAATGCCTGTTATTAGAGAAAAGGATGGTATATAATAGTTAAATAGAGTAGATAGAAGCGCTGCTGTTTCTTAAGAAGCGAAATACGGTAAAATAGGTATCTCAGATATAGTATTAAAGGATGGAAGGGAATAAGAAAATGTTTCTACATCTACAAAATCCGGAGGACCTATTAAATGTAGATAGCGTAAATCTATATGTTTTTAGTTGTTAAGATATTAGCTAAGTTAACGACTAACAATTTATATAAGTTATCTGGTTAGATTTAGGGAAGCGAGTATACTATTTAATACCCCTGGACTGAATATTGCGGATCTGAACTAGTAAAAAGAAGTTGCTTATCTAGTGCTACCTGCCGTAGGAAACCTTTAGGGCTTAGATTCCTACTTAAGGAAGCCCTCTCCTAGTCTATAGGAGTTAGTATTATATTAATAGATCTTATTTCCTAGGAGGCTTACCAGATAGATTCGGAAGGGAATAATTAGGGTCTTCGTTAAAGATTATCTATACTTATATATTAACCGATAAAGTTGAATCGAAAGATAGGCTGCTTATATTTGAATCGGTCCTACTACTAAGATAACGTCTTTTCCGTGCTTTATATAAGAAGCCTACTGCCGGCTATAAGTACCTTTTAGTTTAGGGTTCGGCCCTAGGATCGGCTTCGCTGTTAGAGGAAATCTAATCTATAGGAAAGAAGAGCTTTTGTCTTTCTAGCTTATCTATAATATCTAAACCAAATAGCCCTAAGTACTATTTTATAAATGATTCTAGAGCGATATCGAAATTATAGTATAGAGCATTATATATATCTAAGAATCTAGAAGCTAATTGTAAGTAAAAGCGATAAGCGAAATAGTTTATATATATACTAAACACTTTTACTAAATATACATTTAATAATGTACGGAATAGAGAGATAGTTTGAGTATAAACTTGCTTAGTTTTTTTTATATTGATCTTCTTTTAAAGAGGTGATAAATATAGATTTCGATTTGGTTACTTTTGCCTAGTACCTTAATAAAGTAAAGGTCGGGGTAACTAGATTTACCTGTTAGCTCTATATAAAACTAATTGGTAAAGAAACCTAATAGTAAAACAAGATATTACCACTTCTGATATCCTAACCGCTCTCTATTTATAGGCGGTTAATTGCCTCTACCCCCTAAGCCGCTTTATACCGAAGCTCCTAAAGGTAATCGGGTCCTCCTTTCGAAATAAATCCTATCATCTTGTTTACTGATTTTAGATCAACACTAAGATAATATATAACATAGCAGAGTATACCTAATAAGAAATTCTGATAGGATACGATTAATTTCGCCCACTTTATATTATCCGTACATTTTTTCGCGAACGAAGTATAAGCCTTAATGGTTCGGATGATATCCGAATTCCGATAATAGATAGCTGATATCGAGGAATCACTGTCTCTGAGGTAATTTTCGCTTTAGAATAATACGTCTAAAACGGAAACTTGTTAGGGACATACTATACTAGGCCACTTTTCTGTAGAAGGAATCCTGTTGATAAAAGTTCGAAGAGGCTTTCTCTACGTTTCTTCTGACTAAGGAGAACCTGATGGAGAAGGCCTTATATACCGAGTCACTAGACGGTTTTAAGGTATAGGGGATCGGAGAAGATAAGATAAGGTGATTTCGAGTAGAATCTGAGATCGCATAAGGACATGCTGTGGAATATAAGGTGTCCATTCTCTTAGTATATGCTGAAGATGATGAATGTGTCTCTCTAATACAGCGACGTGGTAGGAAGCGTTGCTGGATTCTATCTTATGGACGAAGTCAGTCATCTAAGGATGATAGTACGATGTAGAATAGATGGATCAGCCTCTAGAGAGATGGCGGGGGAAGAGAGCCATTACCAAAATTATTAGCAAAGATTAATTGGCCGTGATAGGGGTATAGGCTCTCAGCCTATACCCCTGTCACGGCCAATCAATTGCGGGGCAGTATCTGCCTAGGATATGAGCTTATATGCAAGCTAGTTCGTTTTCCCTCACCAATTTGTCCTCTGGCTATTATAGTGACCTATGTTAGTGAAGCCCGTGTATGTAAGGCTAGCGAAAATGGATTCGGTATATATAAATGGAGTAACACTAGTGCATTTATTAAGCCGATGCATAACTGTAGTACTAATCTGTCGTGAGTAGCTTATATATACATACTAATGGCATAAAATTAGATTCCGGGACCTTAGAGTGGCGATAGTATGGTCTGCTTGAGCCTACTTTCGAGCTTCGTATTGCGCCTCTCTACCCCCCCCCCCCCCCCCCCGGCAGCATATGTGAGACAGTTTTATCTGGAGGCCTAGATTCGAATGGAAAGTTTATACATGAAACTACGAGCAACGCTATACCTATAATGTTGAAAGAATAGCCTACCTCTACCTTCTCTGTTGATTCGGACTCTGGTGTCTCTGCCGAAGACTCTGCGCTGATTTGCTTGCGTGTGGGTTACCCTTTCTTCCTCGTTAACACCGAGTTCTAACCAAACAAAACTATACGACGTTGGTTTTTTCCTAAGGCTCCTGAACTTATAGATGCTATTGCCCTTCAAGAGCTTAGCGCTTAGTGAGGTGTTAAAATGGACAAACGTTGGACGGTCTGGTATGATGCCTATCTTGGAGAAATTGGCAGCCGCCTTATAAAGCTCGCTTACTGTTGATCAAAGTAAATATAATATAATTTATAGCTTACTCTTGTACTGATCATCGGAAAGGCCTCAATCTAAGATAAATAAAAAGGTAAAGTTTGAAGGAGCCGTTTCACACAAAATACTTCGGTATCGATCTTGAAGTAT